>BQNB010006494.1:4868-49312 GCA_026074375.1 Tanacetum coccineum | reverse complement strand
TTTATTTCTAGGTATGTCTTGACTTTTTACCTTGGTCAAGGGTGAAGAGTTTGGATTTGCCTAGTATTTTATATATACTATATTGCGAGAACTAGCTATATTCAAGATCAACAAAGGACCAATCATACAGATCAACTTCATTGTCTGTTTGGTTGCTTCCTTTCTCAGTTAGAACCAACCAGTATAGCTAAAGCACTTGAAGATCCTGATTGGGTTGCTGCTATGCAAGAAGAGATGCAACAGTTCATCAACCAGAAAGTATGGCAACTTGTTCCTTTACCTCATGGCAAACATGCCATAGGGACAAAATGGATTTTGAAGAACAAGAGGGATGCCAGAGGAATTGTTGTAAGAAATAAAGCACGGCTGGTTGCCCAGGGACACAGACAAGAGGAGGGCATTGATTATGATGAGGTGTTTGCACCAGTGGCCAGAATAGAGGCAATCCGACTCTTTTTGGCGTTTGCTTCTTATATGGGCTTTTTGGTATATCAGATGGATGTTAAGAGTGCCTTTCTCTATGGAGAAATTGAAGAAGAAGTCTATGTCACTCAGCCTAAAGGCTTTGAAGATCCTTACTTCCCAAAGCATGTCTACAAAGTGGTTAAAGCTTTGTATGGACTTCATCAAGCACCTAGAGCCTGGTATGAACGTTTGTCTGCTTTTCTGTTACAACACAATTACAGACGAGGTACTATTGACAAGACACTGTTCATCAAGAAAGATTCCAGGGATATACTTCTGGTACAGGTTTATGTGGATGACATTATTTTTGGGTCCACCAATAAAACCTGGTGTGAAGAATTTGAGGTGTTGATGCAAGGAGAATTTGAAATGAGTGCTATGGGAGAGATGAGTTTCTTCTTAGGTCTTCAGGTGAAACAGTTGCCTGCTGGTATTTTTATCAGCCAAGACAAGTATGTTAAAGACATGCTTACAAAGTTTGACATGGAATCTGTACGATCTGCAACAACACCTTATGAAGCTGCTAAGACCAAATTGAAAGAATGAACTGATCCTCCAGTTAATGTAATTTGTACAGATCAATGATTGGTTCACTTATGTATCTCAAAGCTTTTAAGACCTGACATAATCCTTTGCAGAGTAGTGCTTGGTTCCAGACATCAAGTTACTCCACTGTACTTTCATTGAATGCAGTCAGAATATTTTCAAGTATCTAAAAAGGGCAACAAAAACTCGGCTTGTGGTACCTAAAAGATTTCCCTTTCATGTAGGAGCATACAGTACAGTGATTCATGCTGGTTCTTCATGGTTAGACGAAATCCATACAGGTGGATGTCAATTCTGGGAAGACGGTTAATTCTCATGCATTGCAAGAAGCAGACATATTGTGGCTATTCTTTACAGAAGTGAGTATGTTGCTTGCTGTAGTGTTATGTGCACAGGTACTTGGATTCAGAACCAGTTGCTGGGACTTATGGATTCAAACTTCATGAAATATCCAAAATTTCATTGACAACTGAGCACCATATGCATTGTGAGAACCCAGTCTTTCATCAGAGGACAAGCATATTGAGATCGGCAAGCACTTTATAAGAGATGCAATGAGAAGAACTTGATACAGTGTGACTGACGATTCACAACAATGTTAATGTGGTCTGAATTTACTGACCAAGGCATTGATGGACCAAGGTTTGGTATTCTGGTGGTCATATTTGGGATGGGAAATCCCTCTTTCGTGAATTGAGGAGGAGGTATAAGCCTAAGGGGAGGCGTTGATTGTTGTATTATGTGTATATTCTAACTTTCTTGCAGGTGGAATGTTGTTTTGTGCGGTTACTATTTGTCTGAGATTGCAGGTAGTCAATTACTACTGCTAGGTGTACATTCTTCCTGTGACAGGATTGGTTTCTGATGGTCATACTATGGTTCTGCTGGTAAGTTTCCTTTCTGCTGACGATTTGGTTTTGTGCGTCGTCATACTGTTCTGATGGTAGTTATCCTTCTGCTGGATGCTTTGTTTCTATGGTAGTATGGATTCTGCTGCTGTTTTCGTGTCATGAGGGGGGGGGGGGGGATGGGGGTGGTGGATATTTGCTGGTTGGAATTCATTGTTGCTGATAGGGTGTATGTTCCTACTGTCTGCATGGTTTTGCTCTTGGAAGACTCTTTCCTTGCTGCTGAATATATTCATCGATGCTGGAGAAGTTTTTGCTCGGGTCCATTAATCTATACAGTGCTGTTGTACTGGTTTGTGCTTGGTAGGATCGTGGTAGTATACATGTTCCTGTGGCTGAATTATTTTCTGCTAGTAGTAACCTGTTTCGTGCTAGTGCTACAAGTTTGATATTGGTGGTTGGTTAGTCTTGCCACTGTCCCTTGGTTTTCTGCTGGAGTCTCCATTCATGTGGTTTTGTAAACAATGTATCTGCTGCCTGAATAGTTTGTGCTGCTTACACATAAATTCTGCTGCTTGACTTGTTTCTGCTGGTTTTAAGAGCGATTAATAATGTTTGACTTTCTACCTGCTGGTCTTAATATGAAAGTTAAATAGTTTTCGTTTTCAATTACACGGTGATTGGCGGTTACCACTTGTGGCACAGGTGGCATACAAGTTGCTTTTCACTTGATTAATTCAACTTCCAAGGTTACCTTTTTACCAATCAACTTAAAAGGTTCTCTTTTGATACATTGGGCAAAATTAACCTAATAAATCACAAATCAATTTTTCGTCTTTCCCACTCATACACCAACCTCTCTTACATCTGTACACTCTGTATCTTCAACTTAACTGACATCATCACCAATGGCGGCACTTCTGTACAAAGATGACCACAACAAGCTCGCCTACTTGGGAAGGGAAACAGGATGCGAGGACTTCACTGATATCCTCAGTTATTTGGACCATTCTCCATTAAGGTATGCTTGGGTCATGGAATCCTTCCGGTGGGTTTGACCTCATTGGTTCAAACAATTTTGGGCAACAGTACAGTTCGCCCAAATGCTTGCTGGGTCTATGACCGTAGTTGCATTGATTGTCGGGTTGAGGTAGTCTGACTGAGTGCTCAATTAGGGCTCAGTTACACTTGTCGATGCCAATGGATCTTGACATGCAAATGATATATTCTTGCGGGTTTTTTATGGGGCTATTGGGTATACGATATAGATAGACCCTTACTTTTTCTTCTGCACCATTTATCTCCTCAATGGAGTTTCTGGTGCATACAATTATGCATTGTCTGAGCCTAAGCTGGAAGTTGGATCAATCCAAGTTCCATTGCCACCGCCCTTAGTTGTTTATCGATTGGTAGGTATATAATTTTGTCCCGATTTATTTTAGAAGCGATGATTGCGAATGTTAGACTAAAAAAGAATAATTTTTAATGTACCAAGGTTTTTTACAAATGCTTGTGGCCATAGCTCGAAAGATGACCGAACCCCTCGACCCCACTTTTGGTTTACTCGGAAATTGTTTATAATATGAAATATAAATGGAGGGTGAGGAAATACCTTTGACAACCACCATGCTTGCCATTGCTTTGCTGGCAATGATGCTGCTGATGATGATGATGATGCTTATGTGGACATATGATGCTGCTGGATGAAAGCTGCTGGTAGTGCAGTGAGGGCATCCCTGTACCCCATTCTTCCTCGTTACCCTTTTTAGGGAACTAACTCCGGAGAGGCAGTCTGCATCTGAGGACACTTCTCCTTTCACCGAACCCCCCCTAGCTCAAACTTCTAGCATTGCGGCGCCCTTAGTAGTTTGGCCCTGAACCAGAAGACTAGTGGGTATGTGGACCCTGATGTCCTCGTACAATTATTTTTGGCTCACAGCCCAGACCCTCTGAATTTTGTTGACACTGATCTTGAGGAACCTTGATCTTTGGTCCCACAACGAGGCTGACAACTATACTTGAGCCTTGCGGACATTGATTATCTCGTTTCCATGGCAGATGACCACCATTAATGGTGGATTCCATGAGGAGTCACCTGTTGAGGCCCAATGATTGCTCCCTTACACCAGACTAGCACGATGTGAGGATGGGCAGAGGACCCTACTCTACTAACAAGTTTATCTGCAAAGCTTGACAGGTGTATGGGGCGTATAGACTCATTGGAAACAGAGCTGGGAACCTCAAAGAAAATCATGGGGGGAGCTATTTTGACACTTGTATCTCGAGTAAAGAAGTTGGAAAGAACGGTTAAATAGTTGAAGACAGCACGTTTTGTGGGTGATGCCCCTGCCACAGAAGGGGATGTGACTATTCAGGATGATGTTGACCTTGAAGGATTATCACGTATGGCATCTGAAGCCCTGGGTCACGAGGATATAGAGGAACGCGAAGAGGCGGAGGTTCCTCTTAGGCGTAAGAGGTCGAGTTTTATCGACGTTGCCAAGTCAATTGACAGAGTTTAATACTTCAGCTTTTGCGCAGTTTCATGCTCCTCTTTCTGCTGATGTTCTTCTAAGGGCAATCTCAGAATCTACAAAGGTCCTTTGTTGTGCTGTAAAGGAAAGGCTCCATGCCAGAATTGGATATTCATGCAGAATTTCATGCAGAGATGCTCCAAGCCAGGGCAACGCTTTAGAAGAAGAACCGGTAGCTGAGCGCTTGGTTCACAAGGTTCGGGCTGAGGATGTTAGCTAAGGAGGGACTTACCAAATGTTTTGAAGAGCGTGACTAAGGAAATTAGACTATCTTATGATGCGTTTATATGACAGAAAAAGATTGGATGAATTTGATGCTGGCAAGTTGGGTTGCAAATCGTGCATTGGCACGCGAGTTTGTTACGAGCGGTGTAAACGAGGCAACTTTGTTGAGCGGCATTGACTGCTATGTAGGACAAGAAGAAGCGAGGCTGGCAGATTTAGTTTATAGAGCTCTCTAAGGGTAAGCCGATTGACAGCAATCTGAGTCACCTAATGTTGCGGTATTGGTTTTTAAAATCAGTGGTGGTGCAGCTCATAAAGTGGTACTATCTCGATGAAAAGTGTCAAGGCTATGTTCTAAAACAACAGATTGATTGAAAGTATGAGTATATCTGCCAGAGTCTTTAGAAAGGATCGCTAGTTGAGTGTCAGTATAATCTATTTCGCCCAAGCCTGTTTTCTGGCCTCCCTCTAAAAGACAAATGTCGCTGACCGTGATACTTCCACAAGCCCATGGGTATTCTGCTGCTTCACAAACATGCTGATGATCTGATTACTGTAGTGGTGGTTGCTTTAAACCTGTGGTTCGGTACTCTATGGACTGGTTTTGTGTTCACGATGTGCTGGTGGTACACTTGGTACTAATGTTATGTTCTACTGTCCCCACTTCAGCAGGAGCAATGGATCTCTGGTTCACACCGAAGAGTGGAGTTTTCACCTTTTGCAGCTTACTGCTGATAGTTCTGCCCGGCGTCACCTGTTCTTATGAATCTCATAACGCAATTGATGATTTCTTCTTGTTTGAATCCACATCGGACGTATTACTGCGTTTTCTTGGATCGTGATCGGACGAGCAGATAGATATGTCTCGTGTTGCTGGAGACCCTGACTAGGGATGATGAAGTGCTAAGCTGAGATTGCTTTCGGGTCAGTATATTTTGGTGCTGGTTCTGGTGTAGTTGTGGACAAGATCATGAGGATGACGAGTGTTGATTCCAGAGTTTAAGGGGTGAAATTTTTTTGTGATTATGATTATGCCTTTCTCTCTCGTTTCGTCGTAAACATCGTGGGGGGTGAGAAGTGGATGCCTTTTATGGGATTAAGCTATTGAGGACTTCTTCAGCTTGAGAGTGAGAGGTGATGATGAATGGCAACTTATATCTCCCACTCTTCCGCTATGGTAGATTTAAGATTGGGAGATTCTGTAGAGTTGTCACGTTCGTAATATTTCTTATTATGTTTACCATAGGAATATCAGGTGGCAAAAGTGCTTTCATCTTAATTGAAAAGAGTTCTACCTCATGTCTATCGTAGGATCGCCTTCTTTTTACAGCGACGGATGAATAGGTATTTTCGGCTGAACCAGAGTAGATGTTGGTTTAGGACCTCTGGAGGGATGTTCACTCTGTTGTGTCAGTCCTTCATTCTGATGACGTGGAAGATTTTTGGAGAACACAAGATGAATGGGTTGTGAGCAGCTGGAAGTTGTATCCCAAGAGCTCTGTTCATGTCTTGGACTTAACGAATGGGAAAACTGTGTATATGTTTGTGGACAAGGTCTATCCTATCCGGGCTACACTGCTTGAACGGATGTTACGCCACAGGCTCACAGTTCCACCCTCATACTGTCGGGGATGTTGATTGTTTGCTGGGAGTGTTATTCAGGGGCAGTCAAGCTGGCTTAGAGGAATCTTATGAGTGTCTTGCATCTGTTCCTATGTAAGTTTGTGTCTTAGTTGGTGTTTGTTTTCAATAGTTTCGTTAGTATTATTCTTTAAAAAAAAATAAAAAAAAATATAAAAAATAAAAAATAAAAATATGTACTCTTAGTTAGTTTTATTGATAGTATAGTGTTGTATAACTTTGGTGTTAGTGCTTGCACTGCACGACAAATGGTTTTCAGCTCACCATGGCTAACAGCCAAGAAAGAGTCTGGCTCACCATTGCAAACGGCTTTAGTGTGTAACTCAAATCCGTTGGTTGGTTGCAGTTACAAAAACCTGGATGGTATTCATTTTCATATTCTGTTGGGTAAGAAAAAAGGCTAGTCCAAGGAGCAAGCGGCTCTTGTAAAGACTTTCAAATCAGTTTATAGTTGACAATTTACTAAAATTGTATGGTTTTAACTCACCCTATTTGTCTAAGTGAAGATACGAGTAGGATAGTCTCCATAAGATTATGGCTTATGGTAAAGACATGCAAATCCATATTAGATGGTTGAACACTTTCACAAAAAATTGGATGATCATACAATCCCAAGTATCAGTGTACTAAACGGATGATATCGGTTCTCAATCCACCATGGAATTACCTTTTAGGTGCCAAAGGATTGACTAGCCCTGAGCAATGTACAGGTAAAGTATCAAATCCGTTTGATGGCTGAAATGGTTTGCCAAAAAACCGTATGGTTATTCAACTCACAATGTTTAAAGTACTGAGTGTTTGAAATGGTTCTCGTTGACCTATGGACATACCTATCTGGTGGCAAAGACCTGAACTACTCCAGAGATCAATGGTAACTGGTAAAGAGACATCAAATCCATTACATTTTTCAATGATTCACCTCTCACAGGATGTTGAACACTGGAAGTTATGAGAATAGACTGACATCATTTATGATTTGATGTACATATTATGTCAATGTTGCTGATATCATGGAGTGATGAAGGTGCTGCAAGAATTGGTGTATTGTTTCGTGCTGCCACTCAAACCTCTTGGCTTCCGAGAAGTCTATCTAGAAACTTGGAAATAACACTGAGGTCAATCACCCTAAATTTTTTGATCGTTTAGGGAAGGAGTTGTAGGAATCTTATAAATAACCGGAGGCTTAAGTTGTCGTTTCCTAGTGTTAGAGTGTTTGTTTCTGCTTGATAGCCATTAAGTCGTTCTCTTCGCTGCAGTTCAAGTAGCATTCTGCTGTTTGATGTTTTGTCTGCTGGTCATTGTTTCGTTTTGCTGACAGAGATAGAATTGCTGAATCTGCATGATTTGTTATTTATAGACGTAAAGTAATGTAATTTAAGGAATTATAGTCATTTATTTCTAGTATTATTCATTAATATAGGAATGAGTATAAATTGGGAAGGTAAGATTGATGTATGTTCTTACGTGATATTAGTTTTCTTGTTGACCACTTTAGGGTTTCTTCTCTATAAAATGGAAACTTTAGCATTAGGGTTTGATACGGAAGTCACAAGTCAAAATCAATTTATTATCAATAGAAAATCCATCGAGATCATTGTTTTATTTGTTCTTCTTTCTTATTACGTTGGTTAGTTTCCGCCTAATCACTAATTAGAAGTCTCTCACGTATATATTTGTGATTACATAAGTATTATACAACCACATAGGCTAGAAGATCTATCTAGTACCAGATCCTAACACATTCACCTTGTATATCTTGTGTTGTGTGTTGTGCATATCATATGTGTATGATAGGTTAGTATTTAGGCCATAAAATACATAGTGTGTTAGGATTGTTTATCCTCCAAAGTAGAAAACTTGGGGTATTTAGCTTTAGTACAGAAAAAGTGTAAGCGACTGTCGGTACGGTTCTTGCCGTAATGGGAGCTTATTGACTCGTGAAGAAAACTACACGTTGGGGTACTTGGGGACGTAGTGGAGTATGGCAAAGATGCAGTTCGTATCTCGAACCATATAAATCATTGTGTCATCTGTTTGATCATTTTATTTTTACTTGTTCATACTTCATGATTACTATTTACTTATTGCATCGCTATCATATACACTTGTGTATATCTCTTGAGTTCACATAAATTGAAAATCTATGTTTTATTTCAAAATGATAAAAACTATTCAACCCCCCTCCCCTTCTAGTTTCCACAATTGGTATCAGAAGCCAAGGTCACCCAGGATTTTTAACGTATATTATACATTAAAGCGTGAATCGATCTATAGATTCAAATAAATATCTAGAAGGGCAATCTATGCAATAGGACCATTCACTTTTGAAAGTGATCATTTTATATATTGTGGAAAAAATAGATTGAAACGTTGTGAAAGCAAAAATTTAGATCATTGGCATTATTATCTAGATGGTGATTTTTCCACCGGTTGCCAAAAATGAAGTTACCCATGTTTTAGAGGTTGTTCCCTTTGAAGAACAATCCGACGATCTTAAAAAGAAACTTGCTAAAATATATGAAGCTCAAAATGTTCCTTTTTAAATGTTTACTAAAAGAGAATATGAAAGAATTTTTATGTGTAAAACGGCTAAAGAAATTTGGCAATCGTTGTTAATCACACATCAAGGTAATAGACAAGTAAAGGATAATAAAATTGATCTTCTTGTTCAACAATATGAACAATTTACTTATCTTGAAAATAATCATTAATAGTGGGTTTCTAAAATTTTAAACACTAATATACTAGTCTTATATCATTGTGAAGGTGTTCTCTTTAGCAAGGAAACTATGTTAGGAAGTTTCTTATGCTCATACATTCCTAATGGAGAGAAAAGGTCACGACGATTGAAGAATCGAAAGATTTGTCATCACTAGCTCTAGACGAGCTTATCGGCAATCTAAAAGTACATGAAGTTGTCATGGAAAAAGATTCTGAAATCTATAGAGGCAAAAAGGAAAGAGTTAAGTCCATTGCCTTGAAAGCTAAGAAAGAGTCTAGTGATGATGAAACTTTGACATCCGGAAGTGATGACGAAGAATATGCTATGGCCGTAAGGAACTTTAAAAAGTTCTTTAGAAGAAAGGGTAAATTTGTTAGGCAACCAAGAGAAGAAAAGAAGTCATTCCGACAAAGGGATGAGAAGAAAGGAAAGAGTGATCGGAAATGCTTTAGATGCGGTGATCCAAATCATCTCATTGGCGATTGTCCAAAACCACCTCGCAACAAAGATCAAAAGGCTTTCATTGGAGGTTCTTGGAGCGATAGCGAATATGACGCCGAGGACAAAACTAACGATGAAACTAGTCTCATGGCTCAATCGTCAAATGAGGTAACTCTTAACTCTTCTTATTATAGTGATAATGCTTCTTCTCTTGATAACGATAGTATGCAAATAGAATATGATAACTTGTGTGAAATTAGCTTAAAAATCATTAACAAGAATAAAATTTTGAAAACTAAAAGAGATCTTTTAGAAAAAGAAATTTTAGAGTTGAACGAGAAAATTAAGAAACTTGAGAGAAATAAAGAAATTGATATTACGTGTAAGTCGTGTCAAGAACTCAAGTTAGAAAACGCTAGACTTAAGGAAACTCAAGTTAAGTTTGTAAAATTTGATAAAAGCGCTAATTCACTAAGAGAAATGTTAAACAATCAAAAGTCATCTAGTTGTAAAATAGGTCTAGGATTCGATAGTAGTAAAGCGTCAACAAGCGGAACTAAACCCATAAACTTTGTTGGGTCGTCCGCTGAAATTGCACCTGACGGATCCACCATAAAGGCGCACGGATCCACCATACCTGGATCCGTGGATCCGTCAAGTAGTGAAAAAGCGACAGAACACGTTTTTAGCCCACCTATGTCTTCGAGATCGGATTTTGTCATTACTAGAAAGAAACTAATACATAATAAGATTGAAGAGTCAAAGAAACCGTCTTTAAAACCATCACTTAAAAGCGGTTTGGGTTACGTCAAAACCGAGTCTAGGTCGAAAACGCCTCCACCAAGAAGAAATAACTTTTCACAACCAAGACATAACACACCTCAACCTAGAAGAAACTCTAGAGAACCAATTCACCAAAACTTCTATCCTATAAACTCAAATAACAACAAAAGTCAAGGTTTTGTATACATGGGAAATTGTATCCCATTTCAATATCCCAATCAATTGCAACAACTGCAAGGGATGTACAACACTAACGTTTTCCGACCCATGAGATATTGGGGACTAAACACTTGAATTTATTTTTGTTAAAATAGGTATGCTTAAGAACATGTTTGGAGCCGGACGAATAGATTAAAGATAGTGGTTGCTCCAAACATATGACCGGTAACAAAATTCTATTCTCTACCTACAAAGTATACGACGGAGGTAATGTTGTCTTTGGAAGTAACTTGAAAGGAAAAATCATAGGCAAAGGTACGATCTCAAATAACTCTCTTACTATATCCAACGTAGAACACGTAGACAACCTAGCGTTTAATTTACTTAGCGTCGGTCAAATTTGTGATAATGAGTAGAGTCTTATTCACTGAAGAAGGTAGTGAAATAATTAAAGATGGTAAAATCATAGGAAATAGGATTAGAAAAAATGGTTTATACGTAATGAAATTAGGAAATAAGTCTCAAGACAAATTATGTCTCGCCACGGTAGTAGATAACTCTACCTTATGGCATAGAAGACTTGGTCACACAAATATGCGTTTAAATCAGTATTTGCCATCCAAAGAATTAGTTAGAAACTTACCTAAGCTAAAGCATGATAAACATTTTTGTGATGCTTGCAAAATTAGGAAGCAAGCTCATGCAAGTCATAAAGCTAAAAATATGGTTTCTACTAAAAGATGTCTAGAATTATTACATATGGATTTATTTGGTCCGTCGGCAATTAAAAGTTATGGAGGTAATTTATACACTTTAGTAGTAGTAGATGATTATTCTAGATATACATGGACTAAGTTTCTAAAAACCAAAAATGAAGCATTTAAGAAATTTGAAATATTAAGTAGTAAAATTCAAAACCAACTAGGAAGTTCTATAGTAGCTATTAGAACGGATCATGGTCGGGAATTTGACAATGAAGTACAATTCGGAGCTTATTGTGATGCACAAGGCATTACTCATAATTTTTTGGCTCCACGTACTCCACAATCAAATGGCGTAGTAGAAAGAAAGAATAAAACTTTACAAGAGACGTCTAGGACTATGTTAAACGAACAATCCATTCCACAAAAGTTTTGGTGTAATGCCGTTGATACGTCAACTTACATTCTTGATAGAATCTTAATTTGACCAATACTAGGAAAAACCCCTTATGAAATATTTAGAGGTAGGAAACCCTCTTTAGAATATTTCAAAGTATTTGGAAGCAAGTGCTTCATTCTAAATACTAAATACTATCTAACCAATTTTGACCTAAAGTCATACGAAGGTGTTTTTTCTAGGATATTCTCAAAATAGTAAAACCTATGTAGTTTTAAATAAACATACAATGAAAGTCAAAGAATCACTTAACATGACATTATATGAAAGTCCTCCTCCTACCAAATTATCACCATTGGTTGATGATGATGTTGGTGAAGAAGAAGCTATTGAAAATAATACTAAAGTAGTAACAATAGTAATGAAGAAGATGAGTCGATAGAAGTTGACGAATTCGTTAACATTAAGGAGTCCAAGAATCATCCATTAGAAAAAGTCATAGGTAATCTTAATCAAAGGACATTATGATCACAAGCCCAAAATCATAGTAATTTCTTTTGTTTTATTTCTACCATAGAACCCAAAAATGTCAATGAAGCATTAAGAGATGAAAGTTGGGTTATAGCTATGCAAGAAGAATTAAATCAATTTGTTGCTAATGATGTTTCGGATTTAGTTCCTCTACCCATGAGTCAAACCATCATAGGAACAAAATGGGTCTTTAGAAATAAATTAGACGAAAACGGTATAGTATATAGGAATAAGGCTAGATTAGTGGCACGAGGATATATTAACCAAGAAGATATAGATTATGATGAAACATACGCTCCGGTAGCTAGGTTAGAGTCTATTAGAATACTTCTTGCTATTGCTTGTTAGAGTAATAAGTGAATACTCTTGCTATTGCTGTGCAAATAAATTATAAATATATATATCAAATGGATGTAAAAAGTGCTTTTTCCTAAAATGGTTTTAGAAATGAAAGGTCATATGTCGCTTAACCTCTCAGGGTTCAATTGATTTTCAAAAACCAAACTATGTTTATATAAACATAAGAAGGCCTTGTATAGCTTAAGAAAGCTCCTCAAGATTGGTATAGATAAGAACTCAAAAGCAATTTTTGTATAGAACATGAGTATTCAATAGGGAATGTCGATAAACGAACACTATTTAACTAAAAATCAAAGAGTGCCACGATCTTATATTGTCCAAATATATGTCGACGACTAGGTTATTTGGTTCCAACAGATAAAAACAGAGTGTATGATTTTGTTAAATGTGTACATCCGTTAATTTGAGGTTCAGTAACCAAAACAAAGGTATGATAATTGACTTCTTTGGATTATTTGTGGAGGTCTCACTTTTATGTGGTCATTACTATTTTTAGGCATTTAATGTTTGTTTTACTAGGAACCCTAGTTACGCGAGCGCACCTTTTACCTAACGATCCTAGTTAATGGTCCTAACGACCAATGATATGCTCAAATAACATTTTAATAATGTTAAAACACAAGAGAAAATATAAGTCATTCACTTTTATAAACTTAGGTCACTTCACTTTTCATAAATTGCAAGTTTTTAGGTAAACCTGATAGTTCGTAAATTTTTACGTTTTGCACTTACGCTTCTTATAACGGACTTAAAACACTTCAAGACTACCTAATATACATATTCACTATTAATATACCTCATATTATACACTTTATATATTTCCACATTTAATTTATACTACACTACACACCATACATGTAACTATACCTTTTTGCACAAATCTTATACCTTTAACTTACAAATTACTACATATATTAAACAAATACATCAAAAATAAAAATATATACAAAAAACTCAATATTATTGCCTCCGCTTTAGAGACCCCAAAACCGGACATGGCATGCCCTTACCTCCCATGTGACCAATCACAACAATTCTTCACTTACATACATCAAATCCTACCTATTTCATTTCAAACCATTAGCCAAAACCACTTACCCTCATTTTATACATGCAATACCACTTTCTCTCTCATTTCTATCACTAGATATCAGCTCCTCCCTTTTGTCTCTCTATTACTTTGGACGCCCACACACAATGGAGAAATGCAAAAAAGATCAAGATCTTGAAGGGATTGAGATCAAAAACAACCATCATTTAATCCTTTTTGAAGCATCTAAACCACAATCTTACCATAAAAAAAATCTTCAAGATACACCATCAAGAAAGAAATATAACAACCTCATCTCAGCCCCTAAGTCATCTTGTTCCGATTCTTTAATAATTAATAGGTAAGGAATCTTAGGTGTAAAGACTCATATTGTCCATCATGCATCCGTAAAAGACTCCTAAAAATCAAGATTTTGTTGCACAAGTCTTTATCAACTAATTTTATGGACCTTTTTCGTAACATAAACGCTACTTATAGATTGTTTGATTACAAATGATGCTAATACTTGTATATATGAATGTGGGAGTTGATTGGGATCCGTTTTGCTGCATGTTGGAGTTTATGTGAGTTGAACTTTGATTAACTCAAAGTTATTTTTCAAACAGCCACTATTTTATTTTTGGATCATATTAATTGGAGCATAAGTTGATGATAAATAAACATTTTGACATGATTCAAGACCCTATAATCAAGTTCTTTGAGTCTAGTTTCTAGAAATATAAGCCTTTTAAAAATATGAGGTCATTTGTTTAGTCAAAGTTGCAAAATGGGTGAACATGTCAAACCTGCCCGAAAATCTCTTATTCCAACCCTTGTACTAAAATGATCATAATCACTAAGACCACTATGAACTATCATTGAAACTGAATAAGCGCGTAGATACTTGTATGGGTTTAATGATAGAGTCCTCACCATTGGCCTAAAACTCATATGACTTAGATATAGACCCTCTGAAAATTAAAATACTTTGGTATGTCAAGATTTTGGGCCGTTTTCTGCGGAGTCGTGTAAAATGAGAGTTGAGTATAATTCGATTAATTAAATTTTGGACAACTCCCATGGACACACCTATGAATATGGATTTTGACCTGGAGCAGTATACTTGACCAGAAGTTTTGAGTTAAAACTTCTGTCAAAATAAATACTTAAAATTACGAGAAATTCAGGGCAAATCAGAGAAAATTTCGCTGTGATAAATGTTGTCTTTTTGAAACAAATGTGAACACAAGACTTGACCAATGAACCTAATATTTGTCCGAGCATATCGTGAAAGGATCTAATTAGGTATTTATATACTTGCCTTAGAATTTGCGTATGTCGATTGAGGGTTGCCTACTTATGTGTAGTTTTGCCGAGAAATCCTATTTCATTCTAACTTTTAAAGGTGAGTGTTCACACAAACCCCTCTTATATACATGATTTACATGTTTTAGGGGATGGAAAAGCCATGATGTGTTTTATATTAAAAATTTCTACACTCATACTTTTGAGACATACTTGAACTGAACTTGTAACATGAAAAACCCCCTTGATATGGATGTTTGTAGTATGCTAGGAACTCGCCACTAGGCACATGTTATAACTCACATATAATCGCCCTTACCGATGATGAGTCATTAGTACTTATTGTGATAAGCAGCTATTAGAAATTAACCCCTCCGTTACTCCCACCATAAAGGCGGAAGCTAGTAATAGGACCTATAGGTATTGTGGATTAGGATCGGGAGGAAACGCCAACCCATATTGTGTTGTGAATTAGAACTAGAAGCTAACTGTCTTAATGTAGTGCCTCGCAGAAACACTAAAGCAGCATACATACTTAATACCATGATGAAATGATATGTCATGTTACTCTAAGAACAAGAACTATATTTTGAAAACGCCTATACATAACTCTTTCTTAGCCCCATAAGCCGACCATATTGGATCCTAGATAGGCTACCGTGTTTTTTGGTCCAATCCAACTATTATGTACATTACTTAACAATTGTTAGTCCGTTAATTGATTAATTCGTCCAACCAATTAATTAAACTCCCGTTAGTCAAATGTAAGATACGTAATGAATATAACAAGATAACTACGATACCTATATCAAATAACTTATAAATAATGATACCGATGTATATAATTGTGTTACCCTCTAGCTCACGTATTTCTAGCCGTATAATTATATACATATACTATGATTGGAAAGAAACGCTGCCGTTTTGGCATGCGTGCTAACAGTGGCTACCGGAGCCCAATGGCT
Organism: Tanacetum coccineum; assembly: GCA_026074375.1. NCBI lineage: Eukaryota > Viridiplantae > Streptophyta > Magnoliopsida > Asterales > Asteraceae > Tanacetum > Tanacetum coccineum. The sequence goes on along the minus strand of BQNB010006494.1, from coordinate 33,659 downwards.
GCCCCACTGATGGTCAGCCCCCGTTGACACTTTTTTTTTTGTTTTTGTTTTTCTTTAATTAGGCAATTTTAAAAATAAAAAAAATTATTCGGCACAAAATAGGAAACAAAATTACAAAAGTACTTATTTACTCAGATTAAAAAATATCCGCGACATGAGACCAAACACATAAGCCCATATAAAAAAATAAAATATTAAACATGAGACCGAAAAAATAAACCCGCACAAAATAATATATAAAAAAGATTTGCTCCCGCACAAAAATAGAAAGCAAAATTACAAAAGTATCTTATATTACCTCGGATCAAAAAATATAACACATGAGACCAAGACATATAAGCCCCATATAAAAAAAAACAATTAAACATTAGCGAACCGAAAAAAATAAATACGCACAAATAATATAAAAAAAATGCTCGGCATACAAAAAAGGAAAAAAAAAAATAAAAATAAACAAAAGTACTGATTATTCAATAAAAAAAATACCCAACAGACATAACGCCTAACACATAAGCCCGTAAAAAAAAAACTATTCAACATGAGACCTGTACCCGGAACGGAAAAATAAACCGACACAAAATAAGATAAATTAAAAAAAAAAAATTGTAAAAATGCTAAGCATCGCATCAAAGATCAACCGCCTCCGAGCATCAAAACGCGCGAGCAAGCATGCTTAACACATATTTAACCCAAATCTCTAAAAAAAATAACCCAATAGCAAAAAAAAACCAATTTAGAACATAAGCACCATATAAAAAAAAAAATCAAAATAAAAACACTGAGACGAAAAAATAAAACACAAAAAAAAAAAATTAACGCCCGCAGCACGCGCTGGCAATCACACTTGTTTATTTAATATGCTATGTTTCAACTTTTCAACAGCCGCGTGTGCTTGAAACTGTACCAAAGGCTAACGTTTCATATTGCAACAATATTCCATTTTTATAAATCAGTAATAGCCAGCAAACAGGAAAACATTATATATCTATAAAGATTCAGTTTACTATATTGAATTTGCAGTATTTATGACACATTAAAGCCCATAACAGCTACGCCTTTCTCTTTGCCTTCCCATAAAGCATTCGCCATTGTAGTTGCCCTTGAATTGAATATATGCTGTAGTTTTAGGGATGTGAAGCATCATCTAACAACCAGCGGTATTAAAGATTGAGTCCCATCTTTAATGGGGAGTATTAAAGATGGATTGAATCAATGCAGCGAGCAATAGTTTACTTAAAGCTTTGTTTTATTTCCCATGTTTGAGAATCCGCTTGGATTGGAAATAATAACATTTTATTTCTTTACATGTGAAGAATCTAACGGAAAAACATTGTGCCATCAATTCGCCGAGATATTGTATTCAAAAACCTGAAGTTGTATAGATTAATTCAATAAATTATTCAATAATTCTAATGAATTGTTATTCCTGTTCTTGGCGACTTGAAAGAATGCATCTTGAATATAAACAGTGAAACTTTTTTTATATAAATTCGATGGAATATATGATTTGTTGTGCTTATTTATTTATGTTTGTAGGATAATGAGTGTAGAAAGAGAATGAAGCTGGATAATGGTGTATGGTGCGTTGGATATAACAAGCTTTGACTTCTCTCCTCCTGCCCCTTGAACTACTACTACCCTGGCAAGGTACTTTTTATCCCCTGAGACATCTGCCTTAATTCTAGTTTTGTTTATTCATACTTGAAATTATCATAAGTCATTCAATATTTATATTAAATAATTCTTAATTAATTATTAATTCATTATGGAATTGATTAGAATTGTGTCATCTTTCGTGTTATTCAACACATTCATCAAGTATATGGGTCGAAATTGCCACATCTATTTATTCCCCATTTTTAGCTTCTATTAGTAGCCCTTTTTGGCATTTAGCTTGAATCATTTTTCTAGACTATCTTTGGGCTAACGAACAATGGTGGGGGCTGGTGAAATGGCAGCAGTTCCTTCACTTTTCATACTTCCAAACCAGAATTAACACACATTAAGTCCTCACCTAGAGCCTCTATGAAGCTATGTGTTTAATTGAACAACCGCAATAGCACATTAATGTTACAATGTGTATAGGTTGAAGCAGTATGGTAGCACAGAGAAGACAAGACATTCTATTAAAAAATGATTCTAGATTAGAAAGAGTGATGGGCAAGAGTATGGTATGCCTTTTTTATTGATTTTTATGCTGGAATATGTTGTTGATTTCAGATTTTACTGACATATATTTTATGAATTTGTTATAAATTTATGATGCCAAGCAGCCTATCTCAGCCTATCTCATCTGAGGAGCAGTGGAAGAAGGAGAAGATTGATAGCAACAAGCAGCCTATCTCAAGGTACTATCCTAGGTAACGTCATTTATAAACAACTAAACGCGGTGACATAAATATCACCACTTAAGTGGTGAAAATGGACATGTCCTTTGTGTTTGTTTATTTCTTTTGTTCCTTACAAGGAGTGTTTGGAAAGGAAGCAACAAGTGAGTTTCTTATTTTCTATATGTGTGTGTAAGATATTTGTCTCTAAAGAAGGCTGGTCTAAACAGTCACTTATGACGCATATACCTCTAATTATAATCTGCAGAGTATGCGCATGAAGCAAGATAATGAGACGAATCACCTTATGGTGCTGCTATCTTTCAAAGCGTTAGTATATTAATGTATGTACATCGAAGTTGCCCAAGTTGGCCAGCCTTTTTAATTGTCAAAAATTAGTACTTTTGGAATGGGACGATTTGTGTTTAGCGTAAATCACTTTTTTTGCATTCTTTATTAACTTTGACTTGCTGATATGCAGTTTTATTGGCATGGGAGTCGATTCCAATTAGGCCGTTCCTAATCCTATATAAACCGACAATTTGCAGAATCAAAGGTTTTTTCTTTAAATTTTTATGTAACATAAGTTTATTTTAATTAGCATTCACCATACTGACTTTTTTTGCTACTTATTTGGTGCTGCTGCAGGAGTAGCCAAACACCCCTTCTGCAGCTTGAAAGTCTTCGAGACGCCTAGATTAATATTGATCCTTGGTAAGTAAGTTGGCTTTTAATTTATCTATCATGGAGCTGCTTTCACATTGTCCAGGTATCATATTTGCCATCCACTACACTGGCATGTCGGGCAACGGGTTGAGTTCGAGTCAAAATGTGTTGCTTTTAGGTTGACTCAAAACACTGTGTGCCATATTCATTTCGATTTTTGATAAAATCCAAATAGTACCCGAAAGCCCTATTGAATTTTGCATTTTATGTTAAAATCAGGTGGCGGACCCAAGGGTTTTCACGAAACCTATTAATTTTATCTGCTAGTGTAAACTAACGTCAAAAAACCATAAATGTTTCTGAAATGCACAGGTGTCTAATCTTTTCTTAAGCAGCAATAGCCATACTATAAAAACAACTAATAGAAAATGAAATTTATCAGTGTAATTTGGCACGATAAATTACAATAAGAACGTGTATCTCTGTTTATGAAACTTTAAATCTTTTTACACCCTGCTAAAAGAATGCAACTAATATTTATTAGTACATAGCTAGCGAGGTATGCTATGACTCATAGTCACAAAAACGCTGACAATCTGTCGCGTTCGCGTTTTCGAACGTTCGTACCCAACGCGTACATCGCGACTCTTGATACCGCTATAATATGCGTCCGTTCCCACAGGAACAACATCGCGTACCGAAAACACATGGGTCGACGAAGACCGAAATGAATCGATACATCGTACTAAATTAATGGTACGGCGAACAACAGAAAAGTCTGTAAAGCAAGTGGTACAGCTACTTACTCATGAGTATCATTTAATTATAAACAGTACTTTTCTCTTAACCTACATATCCACTCACTATTTAGATAATCTTATGTACGAGACCGTTAAGTTGCCTATTGGTACCCTTGAATCCTCCTGGCTCACAGCTAGTGTCAAAAGGTAATCATAAGATTCTTTTTGAAACCCTCTGTTTGTAACAGTTTCAACTCAGTTTTTTACAAAATCTGTTCCTAATTTTTGACGCAAGTATTCAAAACATTTGACCTGTTAAAACTTTATATTTTTCGTTCCATTTTTCCGGTCACATTTATAACATATATAAAATTTATAAAAATACAAAAAATCAAATATAAAAAAACAACCTCAAAATAATACCTGGGGGTACAAATTGTATTATTAGAGGGAACATATACCATAAGCCCTAAAATTATAATCAAGTTAATTATTTATATTCCCCCGATACTAACCTACACAATATTAACCACTCAATTTCACCAACTACTTTCACTCATCCAAAACAAAAAAAAAAGTGATCCAGTGATCTATTTTAAAACGACCAGACAAAAAAAATAATCAACATGGTTTTGGTAGAAGTTTACAGAAAATTCAAACATTCACTTATCTATTTTAACAATCTTTTTGAGTAATTGATATATATCATATGATAATTGCATTTTTGGCTTATATATATACTAATTTAGAAAAATACTAGTAATGTTATTAATAATATGGTACATCGTACCTCATCTGTACCCGATCCCAAATTTTATGGTACATCGAACCAAAGCGAACCGTAGCGTTCCGAAATGAGCCTACCCTCCTCGTACCGAATTTTAGGGACCTATCAAACCGCGTTCCCGTTTCACGATCCTGTACCGAAGCGAACCGCGTGTGACTAGTATGACTTGAATTTGGACCAATGGCATTATGTTAGGGGTTCGATGGAGCTTATCTTCTACGTGTGCCCTGAAGCTGTAATGTCCGCAAATCTAGCAGAACATTATTAATGTAAATCCTTGAAGATTCTGAAGGCAACACTTTCCCACTTGTCTGAGTGTCGTTACAATAGATGATAGAAAGAGTCGAAACTCAAGATCCATATATTCGAGCTTTATTTGTTATCAATCTTTGGAGGGAGTAGGCATCTAATTGTACATGTAAAGCCAACTACTATATTGTGTCATCTCTATAAATGATGCTTTAGATTTCTTCATTAGATGTATACATTTCTGTGTATATATATGTTTACACTAATATCTAACTTGCTTTTGTGAACCAAAAATCAGTGTATTTGTGAAATTTGTAGTGATAAAGTAACAGCACTAAGCGTCCCATTAAAATGGTGAAATGTATACGGCTGCCTTTTGTGTTGCTATCCTCCCATACTGAAAGGGTCCGTGTATCTGACTACAACCTGATTTTAAGGTAATCAAGAAGAGGATAGAAGATTTGATCACACGCGAGTACTTAGAAAGAGAAGGAGAACCCACAACAGTTCAGATACTTGGATTATCTGTAGTATTTTGACGATCATATTTTGTTGCAAGGGTAAAAGCCATAAATACTCTACGTACTTACAACTATAACTCATTATACTCTACTAATTCTTAAATAAGTCATTTAACCGTATGCCGACGTTCAGAAGCATATTTTTAACTTGCAACTTGTTACCTTTTTTATGTTTACCGGTAAGCTTAGTAGTCAGACACGTATCCTTTGACTTTTTTTGTATAAAGCCATAAATTACTGCCAGTACTGGCCTGTTTTAAACAACTCATAATGCTCTAAAACCAATTTAAAAAAAAATATATTCGAAAAGAATATTTAAAAAAATATTCGAAAAAATTTTTCTACTTTCGAAAAATTCTATATAATTTTATACACGAAGTATATTTTTTTTCGAAGTAAAATACTTATCGAAAATTTTTTTTAAAAATTTTTTATAAATAAAATTTATACTTCGAACATAAAATAATAAATTTTATACTTCGAAAATTTTATTTTTATTTCGAAAAAAATATTCATAACTTCATTTATTTTATTTCGAATATAAAAAAAAAGAAGTATACATTTTTTTATATTTAAGAACTATAAAATTTTTTCGACGTTTATAAAATTTTTATAAAAACATTCGAAGTATAAAAAAAAATTTAAATTTTTTTTAATTTCGAAATGTATAAATTTTCTTTTCTTAAAAAAGTTTAAAAAATTTTTAATAAAAAAAAAGAATTTTTTTAGTGAGTTGGGTGAGGGAGTGGTATTTTTTTTTATGTCAAAAATACAAAAAAAAGAGGGATTATTTATTTTTTTAGGGTAAAAGCCATCAAAACCTATGTTACTCACATTATTAACATCATATACTCCATTATGAAATAGTGACATGCAAGGTAAACCGGTTATGCGTTTCATAAATGTAATAATGAGTTGTATACGAATTCGTAAGATGTATACAGAGGTAACACGCAGGTACTGGAGGAATTTATGCTTTTACCCTTTTGCAAAGGCATATATGCCACGATTAAACACGTCTTTTTTGTTAATGCATCATTTTCTGTCACATAAGTAAAAGTTATATTATATCAAATCAATGTCCTACGTAGCCAATACCGAACAATAGAAATAAATATTACTTACACAGTTCAACAAATTACATAATGATTACTGTTAGTTAAACCTTGCCTAAAATCTTTTAAAAAGAACCATACGGGTATAAATTTAACAAGGATTCACGTAAGCAACAATCAGATTTTTTCCAAACACCAAACCCGGTGCCACGCATATTGTGCTTCGGCTAACAGCCTCGTATCTAAAATGTATACTATCGAGATTCAACAATATTTTTTCCGTCAATACTTTAATTTCCAGTGTTATTTACGGTTCGACATATTTTGACTGTATCTGTTCATACGTTTGTATGATTTTCCCAACGACAAGAGAAACTTCAATACCTCCATGCGTACCCCTAGATCTCTAAGCTTTGACTAGTATTGCATTAACATCTACATATTTTGGAAAGTCTCTAGTTCATGTGATCCGACACTAACAATTTACATTTAGTTGAACCGCAGACACCCCTTGTCAGAGGTTTCACAATATCGACCCTAAGAAAATCCCAGTATTATTATTGGCTTTTCCTGCACCGCACTAACATTTACGTACTTTGTGTGTTTCACCCTCGGTCGACCTAAAGAAAACTCCCCGTTTGTACTCGTTTTTTCGTTTACATCTTGTCTCTTAGATAAATTAGATAGTTCGGTTAATTTTCTTTTACCTTTCATATTTCATATAACAGTAATACGCTAACTATGAACTTAATTCAAAATATTTGGCGGTATTAAATAAAGAGTCATGTATAATAGAGAGCAATAATTATGAAAAATATCAAACAGACCGAATCATTGTAAAAAAAGAATGCAAACAAAATAAATCATCAGACATTTACCTTGAACGCTAACGTAATGTTTAGAGCCTTAAAACGATTTCACCAAATGAAGGCGGCTGACAAATATATGACCTATAAAGTCTCTGCTGTTGTTCCCTGCAATTCCGAATTACATGCAACGTTGATTTACCAAAGTATGCATAAATACACGATACTCTAATATTTTTGGGAGCAAGAATGAAAAGCTAAAACAATAAAAGAATAACACACAATTCCCGTCTAAATAGACATAAATATCACGTAAACGAAACCCACTCTACATCATGTGTACCATTTCTAGTGTCAAAAAAAGCATCTACAACCGACACTTTTTCTAGCATAACTATGGACAGCATCCACTCATATGTCCACTTTCCAAAACTAACAATCCACGGCATGCAACAACCACCTATTACTATTCAAATGATTTCAAATTTCCCAACAAAGTAGTTGTGAAAATTTTAATACAACTGCAAACGCTTATTTCGTAATTTATGAAACAATAAAACAAAAAGCAAAATAGCACTATATACATACATTCAATAATGATACGACACAACTCATTGATCTCCAAAAAATTTCAAAACACCCCTAATACCTAAACATCTTGATCTACATAAACATCCTAGAAATAAATATTAAAGTGCAAAAAGTTAGAAACCAATATCAACAAATTACATTGAACTAGTAAATTGAGATTCCCAATTTTCGCCGTCGGGGATTAAGAAAACGCCAATTTTACCAAAAAACATATATCATCAATAATTTAATGAAGTGTAAAAAAAGAAATTAAAAAACTTAAACGAACGACGACGTTTGATTTAAACGAGAGGAATATGCCCGCGCGTACGACGGGCTTATTTATATCTTTGGTTGCCTGAAATAGAATTATATCTGCTTTTGTTTTGTGCCGAGTTTGTATTAAAGAAAAAATAATGCCCGAATGAGCGTTCGCCGATGAGCTATTTTTTTTGTTTTTCAAGCTGCAATTCCGGTATTTGTTTAGCCAATAATTTTTTCTTGTAAAAATAAAACTTTCATAATTTAGTCAATCAATAGCCTCTAGAAACTTAACACTTCTACAGATTTAGATTTCATAAACTATAAGTATGTTTTAAAGCGATAGATAGTTAATGGTGTGCTTTGTGAATTATTTATTTAATTGTATATTATTCGTACCGGAAAGATTTTTTACAAACTCGTTACGTATCCTCAAAAGTGTTTTATCAAAGAAGTTCCGATAACAATTATGTTAGCATATTTATCGAAGAGAGTTTGTTATTTAAAATAGTCGTTAAATAGTAAAAAGTAATTGGTTTATTCATATAAATTCAACTTTATGAAATTTGCAAAACGTCTTTAACCCATGAGGTTTTATTTTACAGTTATTAGATAGATTAAATTGTTTTGAAAAGTTTTTTTTAAATATATCTAAAGTTCAATCATTTTTTTATAAATCGTACGAATTCAAAAGTATTGCAATATTGGGCTCGTTTTGTTCGCAATTCGAAGATCTTTTCAGCGATATATTTTTTGTACATATTTGATAAATAAAGTTTGTTATATAAAAAGGTTATAAATCGGTAAAAGTTCAAGGTAATTTCGTAAGTTGTTGTATAGTGTGAGGGTTTGTTTTGTAAATTTATTATTTATTTACTAATATTTGGCTTGGGTCATGTCTTTATGTTTGTTGGGCTAATATTTTGTGTTGGGCTAAATTTTTGTCCGTCGTTTTTACGACATCGTTTACGTCCGAAAATGAGTATATACAAGCAAAAGAACTCGCCCATTGCGGCGAGGCTAATTTTTTCCCGAATAATTTTTTTTTACGTTTCGGAGTTTTTTTTTGGGCGATGCGTTATGGCGGGGCTAATTTTTAATATTTTTGATGTTCTTTTTATTGTATGATTGCGGGGATAAAAAATGCGTTGAGACAGGGCCTAAATGTTTTTCCCGAATATTTTTTTTTTAGGGACGTTTTTGTAAATTTTTTTACGGGAATTTTTTGTGTAAAAAATCCGTAAATAGTTAAAAGGATGAGGTCCGTTTTTAGTATATTTTTTTACTTTCGGGTCAGATTTATGGCTAATTTTTTGGCTAGTTTTTTTTTGCTCATTATTATTCTGATATTTTCTTTTTTTGTTCGATTCGAGGGAATTTTTTTTTGCGTTGGGACGGGTTAAATTTATTTCCCGGAATAATTTCTTTTTTTGGGATCGGTTCGATAACATTTTTTTTTGACCGATGAATTGTAAAAAAAGTTGTGAACAATAAAACTTGGAACGGTTTTTTTTGTTACCATTTTTTTAATACGGGATTTTTGTGTAAGAAAAACGTTAAAAAGTTAAAAGTTTTGAGAGTCCGTTTTGTATTATTTTTTACTTTGGGCCAGATTTTAGGCTATATTTTGGCTAGTTTTTTTTACTTTGGCCAGATTTTTGGGCCACGACCGTCTGTACATTGAGTAAGCGTACTGTAGCAGCCACAAGAGGCAAAACGACCAGTGATTTGTTCCGACAAATTTGTGTATATTAGTAATAATTTTTTTTATAATGGCTTATTGTGTTGGTCCACATGATTAAAGGGTTGTTTTTTATTTTAGATATATGGGATTTTTATAATATAAAGAGTTTTACGTTTTTTGATTATATCGACTATTTTAAAGTTATTAGGTATACATGAAGAATAGTTTCCCGGCGGGTATTTTTTATTATCTGAAAAATCGAAACTTTTATAAAAAAAATTTCCCTCTACTTTTGCATACAAAATAAAAAAAACAAAAACAAAATAATTTAAAAAAAAAACCGAAATCGGGCTGGCCCAAAATGGGAGCCGGTTACTGTAGCACTGTAGATCCACTGTCAAAACGACAGTGGATTTGTCCGTGAATGTGTTATATAGTAAAACGAGTTGTAAAATGACCCTCGACGCGTTGGCGGCGGAGCTAAGCAAAGTATCGATCAAGAGAAAATTTAGTCTATATAATAAATATTTGGGCTAAACGTATCCGGTTAGGATCCAAATATTTTTTTGACATTTTTAAAAAAATCGTAGGCGCGTATTTAAAGAAGCATTGCATATATCGGTTCGTTTGTTTTTTTTCTTATTTTATATTAAATGAAAAATTTTTTTTTAGAAAATCGTGCGTATTTAAGAAGCTTTGCAATATATGGTCGGGTTTTAATTCGCAATTCGAACATATTCTAACGGTGTAATTTTTTTGATATGAATGTAAAAATGTAAATAGTTAAAAAAATTACATGGTCCGTATTGTATTTTTTACTTTTGGCATTGTAGCACTCTAGGCATTGGGCTAGATGTTTTGATCTAAACTTAAAAAAAAACTACGTGGGACCGGCGCAAAGTGGGAGCCCCAGTCAAACTTACGTCAAACCTAGCTCCATAGTATATAAGAGTAAAAGTTTTGAGGGTCCGTTTTGTAATTTTTTTACTTTTGACATTGTAGCACTGTAGATGTTGGACTAAACTTTAAAAAAAAAACTCTACTGTGGGGCGGCCCAAATGCGAGCCCAAGTCAAATAGCGGTGTCAACATTTGCTCCATAGTATATAGAGTAATACTACCTAAAGCTAAACGTCGTTTGGCCCAAAGCAAGACACAACCGACCCAGGCAAAACAATCTTAAAGTCGCTTTGAATTAGTGATATGATAAATCCACCGTTTGCTTCATAAATGTATAAATACGGTAATAATTTCGTGATATTTCCCCGTAGTGCCCTTAAGCCTTGTTATAAAGCACCCCTAAAATGTGTTCTATAAGAACAACGTCCTCGACAGGGACGAGCTATGGATTAGAAGTTAAAGAGGGAGCCCAGGATAGTATATGAATAGTAACAATAAAACATCATTATATTAATAAAAAGAATAACACATTCGGAGTTTCAATCAAATTAAATCATATGTGAAAATAAAATGGATCCAACAGAATGCTATATTTATGCCACGTCAGCAAACTCGTGGACGATCAGATTGGTCATAAAAAGTCAAAATTGAATCAATGTAGGTCAAAATTAAAAACTTGGTGAAGAAATTGATAGGGACAAAAAAAAACGACATAAAAATAAATAGTGTCCAAATTTAGAAAACCCAAAACTTGAAAAAAGAGGAGATAATTAATAAAACTTTAATGGTTTAATTTTAAATAAATTAAATGGAGTTAAAAGTGAAAATTTATACATTTATAAGTTTTATTATAGCTTTAAAAAATAAATTAAAATAACTCCCTTAAACTTTAAAAAACTCTAGACTTTATATGTTAAAATACAAACATACGTAAACAAGTTCTTACTTCCAAACAAAGAATTAACCATTATCTAATCACTATTCTCAAATCTACCTAAAAGATCTTGGTAGATTTTTCATTGTCGCCTGAAAATCAAGTGTACAACCGAAGCACATCAATTTTCACTGACCCGACTCAGGGCTACCTAAAAGGTTGTTTCGCTGGATTTGTTGGCATCACAATTCGAGTCACTCAAAACAGGTACATCAAAAGAAAAAAAATTAGAAAATCATCCACAATTCCCCCCCCATATTAACCTGACTAATATATAAAATATTTAATGAATCTATTATCATCATAATTGCAGTAGAAAGAGTTAGAATGATGTGAAAAAAAATTTTTGGTTCTCTGTGTGTTTTTAAGTCAAAAACTGTCGAAGTACATATACTCTTTATCAAAAGTATAGAGATCAGTTTTACACAAGCAAATTAGGTATAGATCAAAAGTTGAGTTTTAAGTGTCTGAATTTGAATCATAAATAAGCTCAATCGGGTATAAGCTAAAAGTATTCAACAATATTCTTACATTATGTTTTCATCATAAGCCTTAAAAACTCGCCTGCAAATAGATCATTTTTTCCTTTAAAATAAAAAAAAACCAAAAACATTAAAATTAGGTTTGTCACTATTTCAAAGTCTTAATTTCTAGCTATCATTTATGATAAACTAGCTTAATTTTAGTTTATAATTAGCTAATTGAGTCAAGTACTTAATCCTATTTATTAGCTTTTAAACTATTGTCTTTACTTAATTAACTTATTTTAAGCTGCAAGTGTTTGATAAAAACCTAAACAAGCCAAAAAAGATAGTATTAAGAATCTGCCATTTTAAAAGTCCTTTTTCTGCTATATTATCTTAACTAAGTTTTCTTAAATCTATTTTTATGTGTTCTTTGGATGCTAAATAGTAATACTGAATTTTATGTTCACATCTTATTACAAGTGGCATATATGTCTCAAATTCAATCTCAACGTTGGTCGATATTTCATCTTTAAAATTTAAAATTGTTTGCCGTAAGTTTTTTTTTACTTTATAGCTTTAGAGCTTTTAGCTTTATGATTTTTGTTCAATTGAGTCATATGTTCTTATTAAGTTATCCTTAATCTGTTTTTGGCTTATTTTTTCTCAATTGTCTTATCAGTCTAAAAAGTCAAAACAACTTACATTTTTAAAGTCATAATAGCTTAGTTAGCTAATATGTCCTTTTTACCCAGCTTTTTCTAGCTTATTTGAGAGTTTCATCAAAAAGTCCTTTTATTAAAATTGCTTATTTTTTTAGTTCTTTTGCTTATTTAAAAAGAAAAATATAAAAAAAAATTCAAAAAGAGGAAGCCACAGGGGTCGAACCTGTGACCTCCCCATTGCCTTCTCAAAGCTTCAACACAACACTCCTTAACCAACTGCCCTTGGGTCTTTTTCGTTTATTACTTTGCATGCTCAAATTAAATATAGTGAGTAATATTTCAGTTTTAGCTTTTTAGGCTTATTTGCTTTATAACAGCTTAATCCGTGACCCCCCCCCCCCCCACCCCCACCCCCCCCCACCACCCCGCCCCCCCCCCCCCCCCAGCATCTCCCCCGTCAAGCACATCGTCAGTATTTTAATTTTTTCTTAGATTCTACATAGTTCAAAGTACTTTTCAAATTTTTTTTATAATTTTAATAATTAGTTTACTACTTTTACAATTTTATTTAGATTAAAACTGTTTTTAATTCATAAAAAATAAAATAAAAGTCAAAAAAATATAATTCTTTTTTTTAAAATTATTTTTAATCATTTAGGACTTTTAAAAATTAAATTTTTATTTTTAGGGTTAAAATTTGATAGTTAGTTTTTTAAGTCTCGGTTTTAATTTCCCGTTATCATTTTTAGTTTAAATTTCTTAATTGCTTTAATTGTTAATTTAGCTTATCTTTTTTTTTGCTTTTGCATTAGTAGAATTAAAATCAAAAACCAAAATATTGATATTCAAGCATCAAACAAGATACTTTCGCGGTTTTCAAATTCGCCTCTTGTCGGGATACGACATCCGGGAGATGAAATATTGTTTGTCCTCAAGCAATTTTTATCAAACGGGATACTCACTATACTATAATTAATTTGATATATTTAGATATATATTTTATATATATAGTACTATTTGGAACGATGTTTTGTCAGTTGTGGGGAAAATAGTGCTAAAACCGATTCTGACGGCTCATTATCGTTTGTCTAGGGATAGTTAAAAAAGAACCACAAGACTTGAAATTTGGCTAATAATAATAATGTTACGTAATAAACAGAAGCCGAAATAAGACAACTACCTCTTGACGGCTCACAACCGATGTGGTAGTCGTTTAAAGGTTGGAGGTATGAATAATAATAAAAACTGTGGGCTGATAAAAGTTTACTGCCTCTTACCGGCTCACAACCGATGTGGCAGTCTTCTAAATAAGACACATAGTAATAATCCGAGACTGATAAAAGTTTGCTGCATCTTGCCGGCTCACAACCGATGTTGCAGCCTTCTAAAAGGTCGAGGATCACCGAGGTCGAAATAAGACTCCTGGACCATGGTCGGCTCGCATACCGATGTGGCAGTTGTTTAAAGGACCGAGGTTTAATAATGTTGCAATAATAATAATAAAGCCAAATTTTGACTCTGGGGTTATCTAAAAAGGATAACCCCTAAATCGTGCGAAATTAGAACCTTAATGTGGACCTTATTCTCACCATATCGTCTCTTTAGGAAAGGATTTCAAACTAATTGTGGCCTAAACCGGGTTTACTTTATTTGAATAAGACATTAACTTATTTGTCACAAATAATAATAAAATCTTTAGAGAATTTAGAAATAAAGGAGCGGAAAGTAGCTATGCATTCACAATTATCATTTATGAGTAGTATTAGCATTTTAACTTCTATTTAACAATGATTTCGTTTTTAAGCTTGGTTTAAGGCGGGTGAAAAATCAAGGATGATGAATTTATCTTTTTAGTGTTTCTTGTTCTGTGAAGTTATGATATGAATGTATGATAATAATAAATGCATAAAAATGGTAAAATGGGGTGCTTTTCAAAACTAGTAATTTTTAATCCCCTTAGATGAACACTTAGCTACTTTTCGAGGTAATTAGTCTAAGGGGGTTTAAATGAGGACTTAAAGGAAATAAGCAAGTTGAAATAAGCTATGAATTGGCTAAATTGAAAATAAGAGAAAGTGACCTGAATTTTGAAGAGTCTTCTTCACCTAGACATCCAAGTGAAGAGTCTAGGTGATCCTAATGGCTTCCTCAAGCCTCTAACCCTTAGAAATCACAATAAGCTGAAATTTGAGCTTATTAGCTCTTTGCTTCCCAAAATGAACTCAAATGTATTCAAGTGATCATGATTTTTAATGTGAGTAGGTAAAGTAAGTAAATGAAAGCTTTATGAACAAAGTTTAACTAATATTGAGCTTATGAGAATCAATAAGCTCACTTAGCTTATTTAGAGCTTATTGATCAAAAACGATTTGAAATTAAAAACTAGTAACACAATAGGCTGGTAAACTGAATATATTTCACAAATGAAAAAGTACAAGATGTAAGGAAAGATTACAAGAGCTTAAGAGCTTATTAACTAAAGTCTTAAAAGAAATTGCTTAATTTTGAAAGAAAAACAAACTAGAAATTTTAAAACAAAAACAACAACCCTAAAATGAATCCTACATGCTCTATTTATAGAGGAGAGGTGAAGAGGAGGAAGAGCTTCCTGAAACTTCCATTAAATCATAGCCATTGATCATGCTAAGTTGATTTATAGCCGTTGGATGAGATCAATGAGGTGTTCGGACCAATTGCTGGTTGACACGTGTGCTGGATGAGGTGGAGGAGGGTTTAGAAAAGGGTTGAAGTGATAGAGAGGAGCGGGGGTGAGTTTACAGGGAAATGGGTTTTGTGGAATTTTTGGCGGGAAAAACGGTTGGGAAGTTGTTAGGGGATTTAAACCGCGTTTGTGTGTTTAAAAGTTTGAGTGAATTGCACTTTCAGTCCTTGTGGTTGCTCCGCCCATTTTGTAGTTATAAAGAAGGTTTGGAATTGACATATTCAGTCCTTGGCTTTGCTTTGTTCTTTCTTTTCTTTAATAATTCACTTTTCTCTTTTGCAACTTTAGTCCCTTGATCTTTAATCTTCCAAATAAGCCCTTAAATCTTTGAATACTTGTCATTCTTGGTCCTTTGACTTTATTCTTGACCTTTGACTCTCTTAATTTCTGAGTTTGACTGTGTCGGGCTGATCCGGCTGTGATCTTTGGCTGATTCTTCACTCTTGCTCTTGTCTCTTCCGTTCTTTGTCGGTTTTTGATCGTTTTTGCTTCTTTTTGTCATTTTAATCCTTTCCTGCACAATTAGACACAAAAGCACACTTTTTCTATTCTTTTGGCATTTTATTGGCTTTTATTTGGCAAAAATCCTGGGTAAATTAGTATACAATTAAGCAAATATCAATTATCGTAAAGAAAATGAAGAAAATAGGGTGCAATAAAAAGCCACCCATGTGCTAAAAATGTAAAGATGGTGTGAAATAAAAAAATAATAATAATGAAGCTAGTAGCCTATTATTGCACCAAAACATCTCAATTATGAAGAATGGAGCTAGTAGCCCATTATTATACCAAGTCATCCAAATACTTATGAAGAATGGAACTAGTAGCCTATTTTCGATTTAGACTCTTGGACCCATGGATGGATAGTAGCTAGTTATGACAACCTTAGATTATTTTAGGTTATTTGTTTTGTGTTTTTATACTAACAACCATTAATGTGTATCTCATGCTTATCCTAACCCCTTCATCACCCTTTAAAACCATATTACCCTTGTTGCCTTCGAGAATTATTTAGACCCTAATTCTAACTGGTGCAGATTTGTGTACTTTTCAAGCTTATGATATAATACATGCTATGACTGTGCAATTGAGCGATCACCCCGAAACACTTAGACTAGTGGAGAGCTGAGTGACTTTTTATCCCCTTTCCATGAGGTGTTCGGCTTCGATGTTTTCTAGCATAAGAGTTTTATAAATTCATTTCTTGAAGTTATTCTCGAGAAATCTTTTTATGAAATATTCTAACAGGTTTTACTTGAAGGCAAACAGAAGTCAAGTGGGGGGATATTTGATAACATCAAGTATTTAATACTTTTTAGTGTCAAATTACCCCCTATATTACCTGCAAAAGTTTCACTAATGCTCGAAAACGAGATATTTTCTATCATTTTGTAATTTTTAGGTGAAATGCAAGAAAGTGACAAGAAACAAGGGAAAAAGGACTTAAAGTGTAAATTCTGAAGAATGTTACGGCGAAACATCAAAAATGGTTACACCGTAATATATATTAAGTAAGTACGAAGATCAAGGACAACGTTACAGCGTAACACCATATCTAGTTACGCTGTAACCATGTATTTGGAAGGAAATCTTGCCAAAGTTAGAGTTACGTCGTAACACCATATCCAGTTACGTCGTAACCATGAAGATCCACAAATATGGAATGAAGATCACGTACTTATGGACATTATTTGAAGGTTACGGCGTAACATCATATCTGGTTACACCGTAACAATTGTTTAAATATGGAATGTCGTGTATGATGGTTACGGCGTAACACCTTTATTAGTTACGCCGTAACAGGTTCGATACCTATAAATAGAGGCCTCATTCAAGCTATTCCGACATCACTTCCTCCACAGCCAATTGGAGAGGCGACAAAGGATTCCAACCTTCAAAGAATTTCACTAGAGTCCAAGGGAGATCACACTTTATTTACTTTTTATATTTAATCGTTCAATTACGAATACTATAAGAATTATGAGCTTTCAATATATGATTTCTTCTATTTCTTGCTGTATTTCCGTTACCATAAACGGTTAAGCACTTAAAGTGCTGGCCTAGTTATGTAGTTACTTTTGTTATGATTGTTTCTTGTTAGATTATGGTTTCATTAGATATTCCTTGACTATCGTGTAACCCTGGGTTTTGGTAGTACGGGTGGTTTGGACCTTGCTTGCCCCATTATTAGATTATCTAGTCAATATAAGATCAATCAGGTACTAGGAAGGATCTATGACTCTGACCCCTAGTGTTGGAACTAACTGGTCACCGCACTTATCACTCAATATACTTAAAAAGCACAGGAACTCTTTCAGAGGGGGTTAATAATCTGCATAGGTTATTAGATAAGTTTTGGGAATAGTTGAGATTAATCACTGCAACCTGGATAACCTACCTCCCAGACGATTTAGGACTGATTCGAAATCACAGGGAGTATAAGATAGACTAAATATGCCTATTCAAGTCTATCGACCTCAGAAACCACTAATTAAACCATAGTTTAACATTGCACAGGAAAGCGTTTTCATAACATTAGTAATGAAGTAACTAGGTTAGCACGTTTTCTCTCTTGATATATCCAACTCTTTTAATTTCCATTTATTTATTTTATTGTTATTTATTTCAAATCAACTCAAAAACCATTTTCAAAACGTAACATTTCAAATTAAAACTAATTACAACTTAACTCTTGGGACGACCTCGGATTTACCATTCTGTACTACCCACGATCGAGTTCTCTGCCTGTTAGTGCGTTGTCAGGTAGATCGAGTTTTATAAATTTAAAACTTGATATAAATATATTTTAAAATAAAATACGCATCAGTGATAAAAATAATAAAACTGGCAAACTTAAAAAAAAATCATTATTTTTACTTATAAGCTCAGTCTAAAACTATTGAGTGGTGATATAACAAGATAAATATAGTGCATTGTCTATATCTTCATACGTTATTCTAAATCGACCTATAATTAAATTGGTTGCATACCGGTCCGTTGCGACGACATTCCTAGTTGATTTATCTAGAAATCAATCTCATCACTTGAGGTGAGTTTCATGGCCCCTATTTTACTTCATTTAAATATTTTAGGGGAGAATACATGCTCATTTACAAACTCGTTTACATACACGTTTTCATACGAATTTACAAACTCGTTTACATAACCGTTTACATACTCGTTTCATACTCGTTTACATACTCAATTACAAACTTGTTTACAATTACTTTACAAATCTCGGAGTGAGATACATGACTTGTTTTCACGATAGGACTCAAGTACAATACTTTTCAATTCTTACAATGATTACGGATTTTGCCTAAGTAGCGATAATCCACTATGCCCGAACTATCATGAACTGTTAATTACTTTGTGTAAGCGCGTGTGTTATAATAGATCTATTGGGATTGACATCCCCGTCCAGGATTGGTGCCAAACATGGCCAACGGGCGTATATCATGTCGGATTCACTTGAACACTTACTTTGATTGTCTGAAATTGATTGGCATTCATTGGGACGCATTAATTGCCTGAAATTGATTGGCACATATACTTTGTCTAGCTTCAGTGTCATAAGCATGATGATATCATAATTACATTTTTCTGAATATTGTATACTATGCAATACATACTTTAAAATCTTGCGGTCCAATATTTATACTTACATAAACCTATGAACTCACTAACTTTATGTTGACACTTTTAAGCATGTATTTCTCAGGTGAATAAGCTACATGATGTTTTTGATGTGCATTGGAGTCCAAACTTTTCAAGAATACATTCATAGATTTCTTTATGCATACAAACTATCATTCCTCGTTGTACTATTTTAGGTCTTTCATTTTGATGCAAACTATTGGGACAAATGTTATAACTTATTTATTTTAATCAAATCAACGAGGTTACTTTTCAAACAACTCATTTATAGGTCGTTCTCTTATATCTTGTGCTGTTGTATTATAAAATAACGCCCTTAGTTACAATTTCACTGCGACATATTTTGGGGGTGTTACAATTTTGATCCCAAACCAGCATGATTTTACAACCTCTATCATAATGCGCCATATTAGATGCCTAATTCCATCTATTAAAAATAAAGCCCCCAACTTTATTTGCTTAATTCATACTTAGATGAGTTTCCAGAACTGCACAAACATGCATGCTTTCCTTTCTAATTAAATTATGTATTTCTTTTTGTATATTAGAAGTACTCAATCCTCTTACATTCCATGAACCTACTTTAAATAGCAACTTATCCATCTAATAGATAGATCAGTTGTCACTTAAAACATTATGTGACAATCCCTCTACTTCATTAGCTGCTATACACCGTGCAACATCATTCTCATTCACCAAAACATCCTCCATGTCACTACTACCATTTTCGTTTCCCTTCTCAAGCATACTCCTTTCCCAATTATCCTTGAAATACTTTAACATTTCTATGGACCACGCTTCAGTCTCAAAGTTTAGGTTGTCTCATGTCTGCAAGGAACTTGTCAACAATTTCTTTACCCTTCATATAGTAACTTGGCTCATCCTCTTGGGTTTCTAGTGTAGAAAATTTATTAATTCCTCTGTTTACCTCCACACCTCTCCCTTTGTTACTCTATACTTTGTTATAGTGTGTTTGTTTCCAAGTAGTATTGGTGCCATACATGTTTCTTTTGCCTCCAACACCATCATTCTTCTTCTTATTTATGTGTTCTTCAGTATGATATTTCTTAGCTGCCATAGGTGGCCTGTCTCATTTTGTTTGATTATTAGATTGCCAATTCCTTTCAGCAACATATTTACTCCCATTTTTCTTATTACTTACTTTAGTATACTCACCTTCCTCAGCCTTAGAATCATCACAATTGGTATGCTTCCTATTATTACTTGTCTCTGCACTTGTTCTAACTTTATTTTCGTGAACACCATAGTCATGTCCAAAAATAGAACATTGCTAACATAATGAAGGTTTCTACATATACTCCACTTTAACAAACTTAGATCCCTTTATTTCAGCATTTGCATTCAAGCTCAATCTGATCCACGAATCCTCTGCAAGCACTGACCTCCACAAGTATTCTAGCATAGCCAACTTTTTCTCTACCATACTTGAATAAATTTATAGTCATATCATCCATGATAAAAGGCTTACCTAGTGTACTTGCAATGACACTTAAGCCTTTTTCAGTCCATGCTTCCAGTGGTACATTAAGTAGCTTTATCCACAATAGGAGAACCTTAGGTTCCACCTTATCCAAACGCACCTCAGGATCCCATTTTTAGACAAACATAGGTTTATTATTCACAAGCCATGGACCATTTTCAAGTACAAATTGCAGCTCTTCATTGTGATGGAATTTAAACAGAAAGACACCATTACTATAAGGCAGAATATCTGCAATACCATGTTTACTCCACATCCTTCTTATATTGTTTTTTTTAACGGCGAGTTAGTACAGTTACTAAGTTAGTTATTCGATTCCACAGTACTTACCCAGAAGGTAGTCCCTGCCAGCCTCGAATAATATTTAGTGATTCGATTCCACATTACATACCCAGAAGGTAGTCATTGTCAGCCTCGAATCGACGCATCTGTGGGGTAGAACCTCACAGATTCCCACCTTGAAGGAAAACCTCACGGAGAGACTCGAACTTGAGACTTCTCGCATGTGGTAACAACCTCCCCAAGGACACTCTTGGTGGCCAACTTAGCTAGTACCTCAATTAATAAAAAATCATCCAATGTTTCAGTAGGAACAAATGACAATTTATTACTAATCACATTATTATCCATGGTAGCTTGAGCATATGAAGCTTGTTTATTTGTATTATTATCTTTCACTTTGCTGTTATTAGTGCTTACATTTTCATTCTCATCAGTACACATTTTATCACTACTTATGGCATGATTATCAGATAAACATTCCTTTTCACAATCAATCTTGTTCATACTTACATTAGGTTCAGTCTCAGTTGAATTCACCTTATCTGCACTTCTAAACATCCCGTTATACCATTTCTTATCACTTTCCCCAATTTCCTCAATCAAATCCTCCTTCCCAGCCCTAATTTCCTCAACAAACCCATTTTCAACCTCTTCATTCCTTTTTCGATTCAATCGACACCCTTAATTGTCTTTTAGAAGACCTTTTTTTTTCCGACATTTTTGGCGGGAAAACAAAATTTTGAAAAATGCTCAAAAATTGGCTAAAATTCAATTAAAAGCAGATAGAACTATGTAATCTTCATTACTGAATAGATTATTGATCGGAAATGATATTAGGCATGATTAATACAGATTTAAGGTTTTTTTCATGATTTTTAATGATGGAATTTGGCGAGAAAAGTTGTTGGAGGAGAGAGAGGGATAACACCTTGCATCAAACTTGCATGCTGATTTCAAAAAAGTTAAATGAGAACCAATAATATATACATCTTTAATCGTAAAAAAAGTAAATAAGATCAACTAAAGTGCATAAAAATAGAGTTTATTGGATTTCTATAATTACAAGAGTTTTGGTTAAAATCTTTACCAAAAAAAAAAAATTGTCGGATTAGTAAAGAGATATATATATGCATTTAATTACTTGAGATTTACATATTATTCCATAAAACATTTACCTCTAGCTATCAACAGACGTAAATTTGTTTTCCATACATTCAAAGTCCATAAATAGTGAGAAATTGACAAGGAACTCTAGGTAAGAGAATGTGCATTGCTTATTTGCTTACTTTTTGTGTATTAGAAAAGCCTGGGTTAATATAGATAATATACTTTAAACGTGATATTTGACTATTCGGTATCAAGATATGACATATTTTTTTTCTTTAAAGCAGAGCAAATAGAAACTCATAGTTACAAATTCCTCAAGCAAAGTTTTAAATTTTCATAAAATGCCAATTATCTTTAAAGGACCATTGTCATATCAAATCAATAATCAAACTTTAAAAAACCGTAACAAAACATAGGATGACGTCAAATATGTGAAAGTGGTCTAGTCAAAATTGTTTAGTTGTGCATTTGTCTTTCGTATATTATAATTGATTATTTGAGGTGATTGCGTGAACTGGTCAATATTAGCGATCATCAACATTCTGCAACCTTTGGGACTTTATAAATCCATTGATTATACAAAGTACACGTTTATATTTATTAAAACGCGAGTTAAGATTAACTAGCCTTAATTCGACTTAGTTTATAAACAAGAAACATCGAAGGGCGTATATTGTAACTTTGTATTTACGAGGGAAGCAAAAAGTCATCCCGCAAAACCATACCCTAAATACTCCTAGTTCCAAAAATAAACACAAAAACTTAAAGCGCGTAGGCGCGTGCACTTGTTACAAAACACAACATCAAAACCCGACGTAAAACAAACAAAAGCTTCGTTCATCACTTATATCACCTTCAATCTTCCCACTTCTCTCCTTAAAAAAAAAACACAACACATGTGATCACATTACAAACAATAACAACAACACATCACCAAACCTTAAATCACACAAAAAACCTACACTTATTACGTTCTTCTTGTGTGCTTTCTTTTTTCTAATTTTTCATTGAATGGCGTCAAACATATTTTCATCTTTTTTGAAGAATTTAAAGATGAAAAAACGTAACATATTCTTCATGGTACTCACAACCATCTTATGTTCATGTTCCTATCTTCTCGGAAACCTTAAACTCTCCATCACCACCCCAAACTACCGCCGTACTACAACACCATGCAACACCACCACCGTCGCCGTCACACAAACCCTACTAGATTTCCAACCTCACCATCTCGCCGACGACCTCCCTTACGCGCTACCTTCAGCGCATGGGAGCCACTTCCCACCATGCTCACCAAAATATAGCGAGTACACACCATGCGAAGACGTTGACCGGTCGTTAAAGTTTGACCGTGCGAGACTAGTATACAGAGAACGACACTGTCCTGAAAAAGGAGAAGTTTTAAAGTGTAGGATTCCGGCACCGTATGGTTACCGGCAAACGTTCAGGTGGCCGGAGAGCCGTGACGCTGCGTGGTATGCTAACGTGCCACATAGGCATTTGACTGTTGAGAAAGCTGGTCAGAATTGGGTCAGGTTTAAAGGTGACAGGTTTAGTTTTCCCGGTGGTGGGACCATGTTTCCGAACGGTGCAGGTGCTTATATTGATGATATCGGAAAGCTGATTAATCTCCGGGATGGATCCATCAGGACTGCCATTGATACCGGTTGTGGGGTATGTGATTAAATTTTTTAAGTATAGTATACATTTTCTTTCTTGATATATCGTATTTTTTGCAACAAATACTACATTATTATTGATTTTGTTATATTATTGTGACATTAATGATAAAGGTTTTTTCACCAAAATAAAAAATAAAAAAAATGACAGGTTTTCTGGAGGAGTTACATCTTTTGTATTACTACTGATATAAAAATCCTAAGTGTCACGATCAATATTAAAAATGTGCAAATCACCTCTCTATTTAAAAAGCTTAGCTTCTTCAAGAAACATCAAAATTACAAGCATATATCTTTAAATTCGTTTCTAATTACAGATATGTCAGATTGTATTTTTAACTAGAAATTTGACGTCTTGAAACAAGAAAGCTCTTTATATATTGTGTTCTGATGTTGACTGTGATCAATATATAAATAAAACATATTCTTGCTATTATTTCTTTAAATATATATACTGTAGTTTTCTTAGACAATATTTTTCTTAATTCTTGATATGTTCATCTATATAGTAATTTATTAATTTATGTATATGATTTCGTAAATATTTGCATGATATGCATGTAGCATAGTTTTTTGGAGTAACTACTGTAATAAATTGTAGTAATCTAATTTGGTAGATATATTGAATTTTTTGACAATATTGTTTGCTTTGTTATAGAAAACAACATGGCCGGTAAGGTATATGTAAATTTGTTGAATATGCAGAGCGGAACCTAAATAGCTTTAGTCAATTTAAACACATAGTTGTTGAATTGATTGGCAATTTTCAAGTTTGACAAATATTAATTAGAACTGACTTATACTAGTATAATTTTTATTACTAGTTAGCCCCCACCTATGACAAAGATACTTAAAAGATGTATTTGTCTACTATTCTAATCTATTTTTGACAAGAGACAACAGATGTATACAGGGTTTTCTAATGACTGAAGTATTAACGCTTACGATTAAAAACATTTTTAAATACGAACTCACATAATCTAAACTCATTTCTTTAGATTTATATGTTTTGAAATCAAGTACAAATGTAGATGATGAATTTTGGCTTTGAATTGCTTTAAACATAAGCTTAAATATAAATTAAATCTCTAAACAATGTCAAAACAAAAGATTCTCTAAATAAATCATTGAGGTGGTTGTTGCTGATTATGGAAATTTTCGTCAAAGTGGTTGGCAATGATAACAAGTAACAACCACGAGAATTAGGATGAAGATATATTATGACAGGGTTTTGCTAAAATGTGTCCACTGGGCACAACTTAAAATACATTTAATAAAGATAAACTTTCTTTTTAAATCAAAAAATGCATTTAATGAACATTAATTAAACTCATAAATTACATTGATTACACATAAATTTGATATTAATAACATTAAACCTTCCATATATAAAGAGCTAAACATATACCTAGTGGACACATGTTAGCAAAACCCTTTATCACAAATTTGAAACAAACTTTACCCTTTCCGTTCCACGTACATTAAGTATCCATTTTTTTTATTTTGGTATGTTCCATAAAAGTGTGCATTTTGTATATCAATTAATCAAAAGGAGACTTTAACGCGTAGATATGTTAGTTTGTTGGTGGAGAGTGTAATTAGTGAAAATTTATTAAACTTTGCGCATTTTCAAATTAAAAACTTAATATGAAATTAGGTGGAAATAAAGGAAATTAATTGGTTGCTGCAAAACTTGGAAAAGTGTTAATTCATCAGTTGGACCTATAAATGTCCATTTGGGAGAAAGCAATTTGGACATGGAAAGTACCCACGTTTATGTCCCATTTTCCATAATGGTTAATGTAATACATCAATAACACCTAATTCCGCCCGAGCGAGATACATGTTTACTGTAATACATATGTAACCATATTGTATATTGTATATCCCCTTTCTGAAGGTATATTGTATATTCTTTTTCTGAAGGTAGCTAGTTTGGGAGCTTACCTTTTATCTAAAAACATTTTAACAATGTCATTTGCCCCGAAAGACACTCATATAGCGCAAGTACAATTTGCGCTTGAACGAGGTGTTCCTGCTTTGATTGGCATCCTTGCTTCGATTCGGTTAACTTATCCTTCTCGAGCTTTTGACATGGCTCATTGTTCCCGTTGCCTTATCCCATGGGGGCAATATGGTAATTAACCGCATTCTAATTTCTTTTTGATAGAGCCATATGGAAACCAAATTACTCTGTAATAATGTTCATTTCTTGTATGTTCTACTTGTAGACGGCTCATATCTGATAGAAGTTGATAGAGTTTTACGACCTGGAGGATATTGGATCCTCTCGGGTCCACCTATCAATTGGGAGAACCGCTGGAAGGGTTGGGACAAAACAAGGGAACAATTTAAAGCTGAACAAGATAACATTGAAGGCGTGGCAAAAAGTTTATGCTGGAAAAAGTTAATTCAGAAGGGTGATATTGCCATTTGGCAGAAGCCTACAAATCATGCTCATTGTAAACTCACTCGTAAAATCTTCAAAAAACCGCAATTTTGTCAAGATCAAGATCCGGATAGAGCTTGGTAATTAGTATTAACAAAACATTTATTTGCTATACACCAAATGTTGGCACTTTTTTTGTGACCAAATTGCACTTTGCAGGTATACTAAAATGGATACATGTTTAACTCCACTACCGAATGTTTCTAATATTACGGAAATATCTGGTGGTGGGCCACTGTCAAAATGGCCTGGAAGATTGACGTCAACCCCACCTAGAATCATTAGTCGTAGTGTTGGAGAAATCACAGAACAGATTTTTAAAACCGATACAGATCTCTGGAAGAAGAGGTTATCACGTTACAAGCAACTAGATCAACAATTGACTGAAAAAGGGAGGTATCGTAACTTGCTAGACATGAATGCTTATCTAGGAGGTTTTGCTGCCGCACTTGCACTCAGCAAGGACCCGGTGTGGGTCATGAATGTTGTACCTGTTGAGGCAAATGTGAACACTCTTGGAGTTATATACGAGCGTGGATTAATCGGAACTTATCAAAATTGGTATCTTTTCGTGCACTTATGAAAAACAGTCGTTTGCTTGTGATACGACGTGTTGTAGATAATCTTACTCAATGAGAATTATTTGCTTTTTAGGTGTGAAGCTATGTCGACTTATCCAAGAACATACGATTTCATTCATGCTGATGCGATTTTTACTTTATACAGAGATAAGTAAGTTTTGTACTTTATTCAGAGTTCTAAACTTCATCAATATGTAAATTCTAACTGATTTAAGAATGTTTGGCATTGAAGATGTGGAATGGAAGACATATTGCTGGAAATGGACAGGATTTTACGACCACAAGGGAGTGTAATAATTCGAGATGATGTTGACTTATTGGTGAATGCAAAGACCATTGCGGATGAATTACAATGGGACACCAGATTGGTTGATCATGAAGAAGGGCCGCTTGTGAGAGAAAAACTACTCATTGCAACGAAGCAATATTGGACAGCCCCTGCCACTAGGCAAGATTGAAGACGAGAACCGTAATGGTTTCTAAATTTTTAATATTGTTTCACTTTTCTAACTATTAGCACGTTTTGATTGCCACAGGCAAAAATAGATTGAAAGACGTCAGAGAAGAAAGAGAAGAGAACGAGAAACCGTAAAACACAAAAAGTTTCTATTTCCCTCTTTTTTCAATTTCTTCCTACTCTTTTCACTTTTCTATTCTTCTATCTAATTTCATTTTCTTCCTTCTTTCTATCTTCTCTTCTAACCGTAAATGTTTTTCCAACTTACTCCAAATTCTTTTCCTAATAGGTTTCCTACATTTTTAAATAAAATATTGTTTTCTTTTTCAAAACAAAATCATCATCAATTCACCTGTCCCTCATTTCCTTCATAATTTTTTCAAAATCAAAAACACACCTTTTCCTAAACTATTAGCACGTTTTGAAACCCCAAAAAACCCCAAATATGTTAATGTAGGAAAGAAAAGGGAACATCATTTTTTCTTAGATAATTGTAAAGAAGATGTTGAAGTATAATACTATTGAATAAAATCTTATTGTTAGTTCTTATCTTTATCTTCTTGATAAATTACTGTGAAAGATTGTTGATACAAACTTTCAGTTCCATCTTTGATAAAATTTGAACCTACTTTTGTATTTGTTCTTTTATGATGTCTTTGCTTGAAAACGTACATATATACAGAGGCATTTGTTCTTTTATGATATTATTCCCAGATCGTTTAAGATGCTTCATGTTTAGATGACCTCGTGTAGATGTTTATTTACTGAAATTCACAAATTTGTCATCCATTATACTTATCCATATTACTAGATTTAGTTAGTTCCATATAGTTTAGATTTGGTTTCGGTTAACACATCTAAAATCCGTTTAGCAAAATCCGTGTTATGGTCGTGATTATATATGTATAATGATCGAGTACCTTGTCACCTACTAGCTACCTTCTCTGCTGATCACACGCATACCACCGACGTACATACGCACATAGACTCATAGATTTACACACTCGCAGTACCACACAAGGATCAAAACCAACATATAGACACAAACAAGCAGCCAAAAGTAAACACTTTTCCTAATTAAAACTGAAAGTTACCTAAATAAAAGTAAAATCAAATTAATGTCTGTAATAAGATGGTCTTTGAATTCATTATAAAGCATTTTAGTTGGTCAAAGATATATCATATGTTATAATACCGTGTAATAATATTACTGGTATAGATATAAATTTTCAAAGAATAAAATTTATTGCATAATGTAATGTAAGATGGTTGAGATATTTATGTCCCGCGTGTTGTAGCGAGACTAAAATTGCACGCTTTTACGAATTTAACATTACTGAACAAAAAAAAATTAAAAAAATTAAGCACTTAACTATTGGTGGTATATGTATCTATAATCTTTTATTAGCTAAAAAGAAAGATAAAAAAAGTTACAAAATTTCCATTGCTGCTAACTCTAATGGTAGTACATTTGATAAATGTTACAGGGGAATATGATAAAGTTTACCATAATAGAATAAATTCTATTAACACATAACACATATGAAAGAAAGAAAATATTTGATATACATTTTAGTTTGTTCCAAAAAACTGGCCACTTGCGACAAATAAAAATGATAATCTACCACCCTTTAACTATTCTACCCTTATATACTTTCCATATCTCATATGCAATTAATTGATACGCTAAATACATGGGTAAAAATGAAATTTTGTTGATTTGAATCT
>BQNB010006493.1:3089-91605 GCA_026074375.1 Tanacetum coccineum | reverse complement strand
TTTTTACGTTTTTGTCTGTTTTTAACGATTTCGTTTGCTTTTTTACGTTTTTGTTCGTTTTCGTCCGTTTTTTACGAATTCGCCATTTTTCTTACGATTTCGGCCTATTTTTACGATTTGGTCAGTTTTTTTTACGTTTTAACACGTTTTTTACGTTTTCGTCTGATTTTTTACGATTTCGTCCGTTTTTTACGATTTCTTCAGTTTTTTATGTTTTCGCACTTTTTTTACGATTTCGAGCGTTTTTTTACGATTTTGAGCTTTTTTACGATTTCCTACGTTTTTACAATTTCGTCGATTTTTTACTATTTCGCCAGTGTTTTTACGTTTCGTCAGTTTTTTACGCTTTCACATGATTTTTACGTTTTCGCCTTTTTCTTTACGATTTCGTCAGTTTTTTACGATTACGTCAGTTTTTTACATTTTTGTCAGTTTTTTTACGTTTTCGTCAGTTTTTAACGATTTCGTCCGTTTTCGTAGGATTTTGTCCGTTTTCGAACGTAAGAAAATGGCAGAAAAAAATACGAAAACGTAAAATAACAGACGAAAACGTATAAAATTGGACAAAACGGACAAAGATGTAAAAAAATTGACGAAATCGTAAAAAAAAGGACGAAATCGTAAAAAAGGCGAAATCGTAAAAAAACGGGCGAAATCCTAAAAAACTGGCGAAATCCTGAAAAAAATGGCGAAATCGTTAAGAAACTGAAGAAATCGTAAAAAAACTGTCGAATTCGCAAAAAACAGACGAAATCGTAAAAACGGCCGAAATCGTAAAAAACAGACGAAATCGTAAAAAACAGGCGAAAGCGTAAAAAAGAACAAAAATAAAAAACAGGCGAAAACGTAAAAACGGACGAAATCATAAAAAACGGACTAAATCGTTAAGAACGGACGAAATCGTAAAAAATAGAAAACATAAAAAAACTGACGAATCGTAAAAAATCAGACGAAAACGTAAAAAGCTTGTGAAAACGTAAAAGAACTGACAAAAGTAAAAAAAACTAACGAAATCGTACAAAAACTGACGAAATCGTTAAAAAAACGTGCGAAAACATAAAAAAACTGACAAAATTGTAAAAAACTTGCGAAAACGTAAAAAAATGGACGAAATCGTAAAAAATGGACGAAGTCATAAAAAACGTGCGAAATCGTAAAAAAATTGACGAAATCGAAAAAAAAGGGCGAAATTGTAAGAAAAGTGTGAAAACGTAAAAACACTGATGAAATCGTAAAAAAACTGAAGAAATCGTAAAAAACGGACGAAATCGTAAAAAAACGAACGAAATCGTAAAAAAAAGGACGAAATTGTAAAAAAACGTGCGAAAACGTAAAATATATATATATTTTGGTAACTCTCCAATATTATATAAAGCTAGGATACAAATTTTAGATTTTTTTGAAATTCTGTAGGTATTTTATTAAATTTAAAAACAACCTTTTAGTTTTATAAAAGTGTTCCCTTTTTATTTTATAAAAAATAGGCAAATTTGTCGACAATGTAGTTTTATATTTTCTGGTAACTCCTAGGTTGTTTTTAGCGCTAGTTTATAAAAATAGTAACTTTCATCAAATTATAATATATTATTTTATGGTAACTCCCTAATGAAATTTAGAGCTAGGTTAGAACTTTTAGAATTGTTGAAAATTTGGTAGGTATTTTATTAAATTTAAAAACAGTCTTTTAGTTGTATAAAACTGTTTGGTTTGTATTTTCTAAAAAATAGCAAAAATCATAAAATATACAATTTTATATATTCTGGTACCTCTACTGTTTTATTTAGAGCTAGGATAAAATTCAGAATTTTTGGAATTCTGTAGTTATTTTATTAAATTCAAAAACAACATTTTTGTTGTATAAAAAAATTTCATTTTCGTTGGATAAAATATAGAAAAAATAGATTAAAATATAATTTTTTATTTTATGGTAACTACTCAGTAATATTTAGGCTGGACGAAGTGGTGCCAAACTCACCTAGGTGAGTTTGGAAGTCACACGCGAGTGTCATCCTGGTCCAAAACTCACCTAGGTGAGTTCCCCTGAGTCCCAGTCTTTGCCCGATTATATGTTTCTTTGCAATCAACATATGTAAAACTCACTTAGTGGAGTTGTAAAATATGGGAGCCCCTCCGTTATTTATAAAATTGTATTTTAATTAGTTGTGATGTATGTGGGTCTATAGTTTGGGGTAATTTTATATAAAGGAGTATTTTAAAATGAAAGTGAGTTTAGTGGTAAGGTGAGTTCTTTATGACGAGTTGAAAGGTGACTTGTAAGGCGAGTTTTAATTGGAGAGAAGAATGCTGATTGGCACTAAGAGACGTTCAGGATGAGTTTACCCACCACCCACACTCCACTCCATCCAGCCTTAGAGCTAGGATACAAAATTTAAATTTTTTTTGGAATTATTGGTAGTATGTTATTAAATTCAAAAACAAATTCTGCATTTTATTACTTTTTAAATAGTTTCATTTTAATATCATGAAAAACAGTTAAAAATATAAAAAAAATATTTTCTGATTTTCGAGCAACTCTTAAACAGTTTTTATAATATTTTCCAATTTACAGAATTTTTGGAATTTCGTAAGTATTTCTTTTAGATAAAAAAGCTGTTTTTATGTAAATTTTATGTAAAAAATGTGATATAATTTATGAAATTTTTTTTGTTACAGCCACCTTCACCGCTTTCTCGCCGAAAAATGAAGCTTTCGTAGTCGTCGCATTTTTTGCCAGAAATTTGTTATAATAACTATTGTATAAATTTGTTACAAAGTTTGTAGTGTGAATTTGTTATAAAGTTTATTTTGTAAATTTTGTATAAATTTTTTACAAAATTTGTAGTGTAAATTTGTTATAAAGTTTATTTTGTAAATTTTGTATACATTTGTTACAAAGTTTGTAGTGTAAATTTGTTGTAAAGTTTATGTTGTAAATTTTGTTATGAATTATGTCATGTAACTTTTAAAATTTGAAATTTTTGAAAAATTTGAATTTTACCTGCAAACAAATATCCCACAAACATCATCATCTCTTTACAAAATTCTTGGCAATACACATTGATAAGTGAGACAAGTAAGGAAAGTAATATGGTTGTAATGAATATTATCACATTGATAATTGATAAGAAATGAAAGTAAGGAAAGTATTATGACCGTATTGAATATTCATATTCATATTGAAAGAATGTATTCATTCAACATAATTGACAGGAACTTTTTCCAATTTATTTATAAAATGTATTTGAATGCCTTGAAACAGACACAATGGAAAAGTTCTAACTTACAGTATTTTTGGAATAAGCCTTAATACAGACACACACACGATGGAAAAGTCAAAACTTACAGTAATGTGTTTCCTATTTTTGGAATGGCTTAATTCACTTGAATATTTCTTATACTATTTTCTGAAGTAATGGCTGTGAATTATGGCAGGAGACGTTAAAAATCTTTTAAATTTAAAGTTCAAACTTTTACCCAAGGCCTATATAAACAACCTTTATATGTTTCCTAATGTCATTGGTGTTTAGTTGCAATCGCATGTAAGTTATCTCTATATCATATAAGTTATTTCTATATCATGTAAATTATTTCTATGTACCCTTTTAATGTTCTATTGTCATTGTATGCTTGGTAAACAGGTTGATTATTCGGGGTGGTCAATGATTGTCGTGAGGGTAGTGTATGACTCGGCTGTTTATGAAGTCATTAGTGAGAATTTCTAGCTGTTTTTTTCTCTCTATTAGGTTTGCCTTATTAGTATGCTCATGTAAATCATATATATTGAAGGAGGTTATAGACACTACTACAAAAACTGAAATAAAGCCCCCTAAATAGAGCCCTGTTTATAAGAAAAGAGGGCTCTTTGTCACATTCCGGAATTTTTTTACTAATAAAGCCATGTTTGTTCTTAAATAACCGGGCTCTATTACCCTGTCTGAAATAAATCCATGTTCCTTAATAAATAACCGGGCTCTATTACCCTGTCTGAAATAAATCCATGTTCCTTAATAAATAACCGGGCTCTATTCTTTGGGCGGGCTTTAATCCAACTTTTCAATTCTAAAAATCAATTGGGCGGTTTAGTTTAATCTTTTCAATTCACACACGCTATTGTTCTTTCTCCACTCCCTCCCTCCCTTAACTATGCCATACCGTCACATCTACTGGCGTTCCTCCCCTCACCCATAGGCCATAACACCACCGCCACAGTATTGGTGAGTTATATCCCCTCCATGTGGTTTCTTTAAATTTTAAAATTGAAACTTAGGGTATGTGTTGAATTTAGGCTCATCATATCTGTTAATTTTTTGGTTAAAATATGTTTTATTTTGAGAATTAGTTGTACTATTGCATTATTGTTACCTTGAAGCTTAATTGGAACATAGAGTTAATTTTAGACCTAATTAAAGAGAGTTAATTGATATTGTGTAGTTTTATAAACATATTACATTACTGTTATGCAAAGTGTAGTTTTTAATAACTTTTCATATTTACTTGTTTATTATAAAATCGGGCTTTCTTTGGTATTCTTGTTGTATTTACAAAAAATACAATTATGTTGTTATATGTATAGAACTGAAACATTTTGGGTTGAAATGAGAATTAAGGTTAAGGTATTTGAAATCAAGTTTGGTTCATTTGCTTTCAACAGGAATATGTACAGATTCTTACCTCCTGATTCTTGTTATGTACGTAGATTTGAAATATGAGTTATATGCAGTTGTTGTACATACGGCTTTCACATCTACCTGTGGTCATTATTATTGTTACATACGATATGCACCTGATACAAGGTACGGAGTACAAGTTTGATGACTCCAAGTCTCCAAGGTAAAATATATCATATCTATTTGCAATAGTTAAAATGATGTAATATTAAAGTTGACTTCGAGTTTTAATCATCTCAGTAGGTGACTAGTGTTCCTGAATCTTGTGTCCGTTCAATGAAAGATATCAGAAAGTCACTGCAAGATGCAAAACTAAAGACATAGGAGAAACAATGCTGAATGATTTAGGCGCTTGAGAGGTATTTTATATTTTTTTTTCTTCTGCCAACACACGGATAACTCCACATCCATGAATGTTGGTGAAATAAATATGCGACTTTCCACATCCATGACTTGGATTTACGGATAGCTTTTTAAAGGTATTTTATAGCTCTCATTTGTTTAGATCCTTTTTAAGTGTAAAACCAACAAGATTGTACTTCAGTGATGCCTTGAAGGTTATTCTTTAGAGATGGCTTCAAGGTTGAATCGTAGATTATAAAAAGACAACTTTTTTACTTTATGCAGGTATCATATGTAGACTGTTACAAAGAATGGTATTCTTGTTATAAGAACTTTTTAGTTTTACTAAATCTAACTCGTCCACATGTATACTTTAGTAATGACTTCATGGAATGGATTTTGATTTTGTTAACTTGTTACGGTAGTACACAACAATCTGTTTCCCCTCACTTATTATTTATAACAGCTATTAGATCTTTTAGTTTATATGCTTGTGAGATTTAGTATTGAATCCTATTCCTTGGTTTTTTGGATATACTCTTTATTGGAACAAGAGGTTTGTTTATCAGTGTGTGTTTCTTCCTTTTCTTTTGTGTGCCTGCATAAAAATAAGTCTCCACTCAATATTTTTTTCATTGGTCGTCTTAATGTCGTTGATATCCCTCCTTCATTTGAACTTCCCAAGAAACGTTAAGTATGTTTGTTTTATTATCTGCAGGTGGTTAATGTGGTGTTTTACCAGTTACTATTGTGGTTTAGAGCTTGTACTGTGATGGGCATAGTCCAGACTTGCTATGTATTCTTCGTCTGGCTTGATTCTCAAGTTTAAATACCGGTTCGAGACGTCATCAATTTCATCAAACCCCATTTGTTTTGGTTAGGTTATTCAAAGACAATGCATAATAACGAGACTTCAGAGTAATGTCGATGGTGTAATTTTCACTTCCATTTTCGTTTCAAGTAGCTGTTAAGTGAGTTTGTAGCTTTTTCCGATATGTTGTTTGATGAATAGTTGCAATATTAAATCTCAATGTATGAATCTGAATTGTTAAGTTGCATTTTCATTACTCTTGATTTGAATCAAATACATTGTTCAGGTTGACGGAAAAAAAAAACTGATTCTTATGGTGGAAAAGTTAGTAGCAGCGATAATAAGATATCTTTTTAAAAGTGTATTACATAGAGCCATGTTTTTTGTTAGAAAAACCGGGCTCTATAAGAGGTAATAGAGCCCGTTTTACAAACCGGTGTTCTATATGCTTTTCGATATAAAGTCCCCTCCCCTTTAAGCCCCTCTCTAAAACCGGGATTTATGATGCCTTTTAACCGGGCTCTATGTCTCTTTTTGTAGTAGTGAGAATCAAAAAGATCTGCTTACTAGCAGGGTACCTGCGCAATGTGGCAGCGGGTACCCTGTGACTATATTTTGCGGCGAGCAAATGTTATTCGATTAAACGTTACGTTTTTCTAACAATAACTGTACAAATTAATGATAATTTAAATTAACATAACTTTAAAGCATAACAATGCAAAATATTTCATATTCCAAATAAACTAAATTCCTAATGAAAGAAAAGAACGTAAGTGACATCTTTGAAACATAAGTTAAAATAGACGAGTACCCATGCAGTACGGCGACGGGTCCCCGTATAATTAAATTTTCAAGCAAGCAAATATTTACGTTCTCAAGCACCAAATAATTTGATCACCTATTAATGATCATTTTTAAAAACTTAATGATATATAAACCTTATAATTAGTATGTTGTTCAATATGGTTGGCCTTCACTTTTGCAAAGTTTAGATTAAAGTGATGAATGGTCACAATTTCAGTTGTTATCATTTGGATGATTGTTAATAGTTTAGATATTGTACAAGCTAATGAAATTTTTATTTTTACGAGTTAATTTTTCGTTATTAAAAATTATGGTTTTTTCAAGTTTATTTACAATACATTTAATATTACAAGTTCAAATATATTATGTCATTATAAGAAAGTATGCCAAAATACACAATTGTTATACCCTTATAAAACAAATTTCGGATTGATAGAACATTGGCACCCCGATCTTTAATCTTAAAACCAGTTAAACCCATTATCCCTTAATTGCCCATACTTTTGGGTGGAGTCCATCAAGCAGCCTATTTCAACAATGCATTAACCACACAAGTTACCATTAAAATTAGGTCAATATAAGCAAAAAAATCAGGCCAATATAAAGAAAACTATCTCGACCGGAAGCAATAGCGATAAAGAAAACAATCTCAAAACGCCTAATGATCGTGGCGCATTCACTGAACAATCCAATTGTTATGATGTTCAACCGGAAGCAATAGCGATTGGGTCACTATTTTTAATACGGAGGCCCTGGTAAAAACCCGAATTGCCCTTGACCCGGTAGTTCACATTCGACCTTCTTCTGTTATATAATTTTTTTTCTTTTTTCGCTTTGTTTGATCCGTCTTTTAGAGGTCTTTAGTGAGAAGTTTTGGTGGTGTTTTTTTGGTTCTTCTTTTGTGGGGTTTGAATGTAAAAGCGGCAAAGTTTCTCAAAAGTGTGTGTAAGAAACATCCTCTTGTAAGTTTTTAGTGAATCTTTTTTTGTGGAATTTGCTCTTCTTGGACAGTTTGTAAGTCAAATGAATCAATTGGTTTTAGCTCTAGTTTAGAAACACAACTTTGTCCCCGGCAATGCGCAATGGACTAATGGTAGAACACATACAACTAGGGGTGTGCAGGAAACCGAAAAATCGAACCTAAACAAAAAAAAATCAAAGAACCGAAACCTAAAAAACCGAAACCGATTGAAAAACCGATGATTCGGTTTTCGGATTTTGAAAAAACCGAATTTTTTGGTTCGGTTTGGTTTTAGCATTAAAAAAACCGATATAAACCGAACCGATCTTTATAAACATGGGAACAAAAATAAGTTCTAATCGAATCTAAGGGACGATGAATATGCTCCGCTAGATTAACTATATCATGTCAAGTAACTACTCTTTGTTTCATATGCTTTTTGAACATGTTATTCATGACACATAATAAGTTCTCTTCTAGGAGTTTTTTTGTGGTTATTAGGTTTTTATCGTTATTATTGTGTTGCTTTATAACACATAAACAATTTTTTTAGGATTTTATATGGTCATTTATTTCTTATTGTCATTGTTGTGTTTTTTGTTTTTCTTGTTTGGATTGTTTCTTTAAAGCTTTGAAGGTGTTGGTTTATGTTATATTCCAAATCTACTTTGTAAAAGCAAAGCTCGATAAATCTTATAGAAACCGAAAAACCGAAAAACCAAACCGAAACTAAACCGACAACCGAAAAACCAAACCGACACAAAACCGAAACCGAATGGTTTCTAAAAATCAAAAACCGAAATTTTTCGGTTTGGTTTCGGTTTTATGCAAAAACCGAACCAGACCGAACCATGCTCACCCCTACATACAACGCAAAACGCACATAATGTTTTGCACATAATGAGTTCAAGTCCTTTGTTTGTGTCACTTTAATCTTGTGTTGAACGATTTGCTTCTCACTTGTCTGCTTTGAGACCGACCGATGAAAGTTGCGCAATGGACTAATGGTGGTACACAAACAACGGAAAGTAGACATAACGAGTTCAAATCCTTTCTTTCTATCGTTCGCGATTTGCTTCTCACATGATAGTTGTGAACCGGGTCACCAATAGGTGGGCCCTGTTTTCCTGGCGTAGGAGATCATATGCGCATAGTGGAAGTCAAGGTTTTAAGGATCCAAAAACTTATTCTTTTCTGGAAGAGTTGAAATCTGGTAAAGGTCGCAGGCTTGAGCTTTCTAATATTTTTTGTCACAACGTGGAATTCTGGTGAGTTCCAAATGAGTTTTAGTAAGCCAACTTTCTTTGGTTATACGATATATAATAATGTCATTTGTAACTATAAATGCAGTAGTGATCAACACGGAAGTCGATTAATCAACAGAAGTGGGAAATATGTAGCATTGAGGAAAAGGAATTTCTATTTAAATTAGTGACAAAGACCACTTTTGTTTTAAAAAAATATTTGTGTGTGTGATATGAAATGGTACGTGTGAATTTGTATGATGGATGCGGTTAAACATTTTAATAATCATTATTGATAGTAATGCTTATTAACACTTACGTGTTTTTAATAATAATTATTGGTGGCGGTTATAATGATAAATTAAATAGGTTGTTATAATGTTAATATTGATGACTATCAAAAAAACAATATTTCTTAAAAAAGAAATGTTTTTTACTTAAAAGTTTTAAGACTTCTAAAATTAGAATGGACTAAATACTTTATAAAGTAGTAGAGATAGAGATTGTATAAAGTATTTTTAAAAAATAATTAAAGTCTTGCACTAACGTGCATCAAAATAGTGAACACAACAATATATACTTTTCTTATGTGATTTTTCTATTGGAAACATACTCGGATATATTGTTGGATAATTAAAGTTGAAACATATTTTGGTTAATGACTATTTATCACCCTTTTAAAATTTTCAACTCAGCTATATGTGAATGGAGACATTATTCAGAGGTCACTTGAAAGGCAAAAGAGGCAATTCGATATGTCAAGCGTCGTCAAAACAGCCGAAAATCGTGATGCTCGCTTACCTAAATATGTAATGAACAAACTTTGAAGCACTCTGGATTGGTTATTAATGAAGTAATGATGGTATAATCAACGTTTCATATGTTAACTGTTTGAATCGATAATTATGTCGTTATGTAAGTTTTAGTCGAAATATTCGTACCAAATTTTCTTTTGTTTATGATCATGTATTTATATGTTCTTTGATACATGTTAAGAATATTTGTTTGAGTCGACTTATCGCATGTTACATCCGTTTGCAATTACATTTTGATATTTTCACGTTCTATTTTGAACGTTACACGAAAAACTTACGACAATCTCGCATATCGTTAATTATCGGCCGCTAGGAATTTTCGCCGCTATGCACGGGTACTTGTCTTGTTAATTTTAAATAACACTCAAGAACACAAACCCAATTTTTTTAGAAAACTTTGAATTTTGCTCGAATTTTCTCAAAACTTATAGCTTTTTGTTAACAATTATCAAAAACATTCAAACCACAAACCCATATTTATTAAAATGTACCCTTGTCTTCTTTCCTAAAACACCAACATATGATCATGGATAAAATCGATAATGATTATTGAAGATTTGAGATAAGTTAAATGAAGCCCAAGAAGAAATTGTTGCAAGCAAATGATTCAAGCCCAAATAAACTCACCACATCTATCAGTTATCTATATACTATATTTATAAAGGAAAAAAGACACGATTCTTGAAAGTGAAAAGGTAAAAAAAAAAATGAATTCTAACTACGGAATGTATTTGCTAACTACGGAAAGTATTTGCTAACTACGAAAATTATTTGCTAGGTTGAATTAGCTGAAAGTAGTTATATAAAGTTTTCAGTTGAGTAAATAATATAGGGTTGACTTCTTGGTATGACCATCGGGTCAACCGGGTCTTTCACGTGTCAAACTGGGTTTCGAAAATATAAACCCGGATTAATCTGACTTGTTTTTTCGACCGGAAATGGTTCAACTATTTGAACCGACAGGGTTAAATCGGGTTTCAAAATATTATGTTTAATCCTCAAATCCCCAAATCCTCAAACTTTTATTATTTTTCGTTTATAACATATAAATTTTTTTTATCACTACAACCATCTACCACAATAAAATCCTGTTGCCATGCACGGGTACTCGTTTAGTTCAATTATAAAAAGAAAAAAAAGAAAAATAAATAAAAGAGTGGTGATTTGCACACTCTATTTCTTGATTTGCACACTCAAATTGTGTTTGTCTTAACATTTATACCCCTATATCATTTATTGGAGTGTGCACATATTAAGGGTATAATAATCATGACACACATATTTTTGAATGGGAAAAAGATTCTCTCAAATTGTGGTCAAACATGATTGATTATGTTATGTTTTTTGTGAGGGGAAATAATAAGTAGGCCCTTGATTTTCATTAAAAGAAAAAAGTTGTATACATTTAACTAATTTGTGATTGGTGAACATGATGTATCATGTTTGACTCAACTTGAGAGAATTCTAATCCTTTTGAATGTACCAATCAATTTATGAAGAGTGCAAAATCATCAACCTAAATAAAACAACTGCATATTGTTGTTGCTTTGTTGTGACTTAAAGAAGAAAATGGGAAAAATAAAAATAAAAGACGGAGTCTACAATTACTAGCGGGTCCCACAAACACAAATTAACAACCAATCCCACTGTAAAATTTAAGGGATAATTCCAAAAGTGGCCCAAAATCTAAACCCAAAATGCAACCCTAATCTTAGGAACATCTTTTTCCAAAACTGACCTAAAAGTACAACATTTACACTAAAAGTACAACAATTGCCTCAAAAAGTACAACAGGTTGCCCTAAAAATGTGTACTTTTTTGCCACGTGTCAAATTCTGCACGCGAGTTGCCCAGTAGCCAAGTTGTCCGCGTCTATTTTGAAAAAAGATGTTCCTGGGCTTAGAGTTGCATTTTGAGTTTGGATTTAGATACAAATAACTGAGCAAAGGCACAAAAATTTTTTTAGAACGGCGAGCAAAGGCACCAATAAGTGAGCAAAATTGTATGCTAAATCAAAACAATAATATATACTGTACAAGATAGGATCGTTATGCTTCTCGCTATACCAAATTCGTCAATGAACAGTATAAATCATTGTACATGTGATCCAAAACACGAATTATAGAAACACAATTTTCGGTTCTAAAACGTCAATAATAACTTGAAAAAAATATGGGGAGCAGTATCATCTGCCTAAAGACCATCATGCATAGTTAAAAATCATAGCTAACAATGTTCTCGGATGCAAGTAAATAAGCACACAGCAAAACATAATAATAATAATCTGAATAAAATGATAGCATTGACACTATGCATTTAACTGAGCAATGAAGGGGTTCCATAGACGTTCCAAAGCCTTTTTCTTCTCCACGAGCTCAACGACTTCAGGAAGATTAATGGGATCAATCAAATACATAGCCTCGTTGATTGCAGTCTCCATTTTCTTCAGGTCGTCACGACGCAGCTTGGAAACAACTGATGGATCCCTAATTCTGTTTTTCATTCTGTATGCATAGTTCTCCAAATCATTGCAGGCGTCTACCTTCTTCCTATGCGCTTGATCTTCAGCTCGGAATATCTCAGTGTCTTTCACCATCTTTTCAATCTCCCCACTTGACAACCTTCCATTATCATTTATAATCGTAATCTTTTTAATCTGACCACTTGCGGTTTCTTCAGCCGAAACACTCAGAATACCATTGGCATCAATGTCAAAGCAAACTTTGATATGAGGTATGTTCCTAGGAGCTTTGGGTATGTCACAAAGCTCAAAATCACCCAGCAAATGATTGTCTCTAGTGCTAGCTCTCTCACCTTGATACACTTGGATATTAAAAACTAATTGGTTGTATTACATTAGTCGTGGACATAATTACCGCCTTCTCAATTTTCGTTGGTATTGGAGTGTTCCTTGAGATCAAAACAGACATCATTTGACCCCTTGTTTCGATACCAAGAGAGAGTGGAGTAACATCCAGCAGTTGTACACCGCACACTTTTTCATCAGCTACACCACTTAAATTAGCTCCAAGAACTGCTGCACCGAAGGCAATGGCCTCGTCTGCATTAATGCTCTTGCATAGCTTCTTTCCATCAAAGAAATCCTGCAACATTTGTTGAACCTTAGGAATCCTAGTGGACCCACCCACAAGTATGACCTCGTTAACAAGGTCTTTGTCCATGTTTGCATCATTTAAACACTTTTCAGCGGTTGTAATGCACTTTTCAAAATAAACTGCATTTAATTCCTCAAATTTTGCACGAGTAATAGAGCTTGAAAAATCTACACCTTCATGCAAGCAATCAATATCAATTGAAGTTAGAGTGGCCGAAGAGAGAATCCTCTTCGCCCTCTCACAAGCAACCCTCAACCGCCCTAGAGCCCTAGGGTTTTCACTTATATCCTTCTTCTGTTTCCTTCTAAACTCTCTAACGAAATAAGTTACCATTGCATTATCAAAATCTTCACCACCCAAACGACTGTCTCCATCTGTTCCTTTAACTTCAAATATACCATCACCAATATTTACAAGAGAAACATCAAATGTACCTCCACCTAAATCAAAGACCAGAGTATTCATCTGGTCACCGCCTGAACTAGCCTTGTTCTCTAAACCATAGGCGATTGCAGCTGCAGTAGGTTCATTTATCATGCGCACCACATTCAAACCAGCCACAGTACCAGCATCCTTTGTTGCTTGACGTTGAGAATCATTAAAATAAGCTGGGACCGTTATTACCGCATTTTCAACAGCTTTGCCTAGATACGCCTCAGATATCTCCTTCATTTTGGATAGAACCATTGATGAAATTTCTTCTGCTGAGAAACGCTTCTCTTGTCCTTTATATGTAACAATGATCATTGGCTTGTCATTCATCCCTCCCACAATCTTGAAAGGGTACAAAGCCTTGTCAGCTTTTACCACATCATCACTAAACCGCCTTCCTATAAACCGCTTAGCGTCTGTAAAAATAAAAAGGTTACAAGCAACCACACACAATTATACCAAATCCAACCAAACAACATGACGGATTACAAACTACTAATACAGTATTCTACAACTAGTATATTCATGCTAAATTCTTGGAATTTAGTTATAAACAAGTACTGATTATTGTCAAATATATATTCAAGAATAATGTTATGTTTACATTTATTTAGCTATTGTATTCTTTTATCTATATAATTTGAGCAATAATGAACATAAACAAAGTTTATGAAACAAATTATTGCACGTTCATAAAAATAGATTAACGAATGAGACATATGTATGTCATTATGTATTCGATCATTCAGTTAAATGAATACCCAAATTTGTTTGTTTTAGTTATTATTTATATGGCATGCCCATTTATTTGATTAATTTTACTTACTAAACAAACTACTCACATTGAGTTTAAGTAAATCTTTGTTTCATGAGTTTTCTCGTATGTATCCCCTTATGTGAAACAACAACCATCAGTTTCATTCTCATACCATCATCCTAGATCGACACATTAAACACGCCAAGATAGGAACTGATGTTCTAAATTCAAAAACAAAGCTCTTGCAAGTTTTAGGAGCACATGAACTTTTTGTACTCTTGATAGGTTTTGGATGAAATTTCTTTTGGGATATTCGTTGTCAAAACAAAAGTAAAATTGGATCTTATACTGCAAAAAAAACAAAAAGTCGAGGGGAAAAACAATTACATAACTACGTCCAACAAAGCAGGCCGGAAGGAACGAGGTAGATCTTATAACTATGAAGATTCAAACCCATACGCCCTAATTTCAACGAAGTTACACAAATAAATTCCAAAATCATTACGTTCCGCCAACAACGACGAGTCACACTTAGCAATATGCACTTTGTTAATTTAACTAATGTCATATATGCATTAAGAAAAGTTGTTAGTGTTATATTCTATATTCACAATCACAAATTAAGCTTCACAACAACAAGAATACAAAAAAGCATGAACAAAACATGTTGTAAACAATAAGATCTGTGTCACAAGTCGTTAACGATAAACTAACCGAAGACAGTATTAACAGGGTTCACAGTGATCTGATTCTTGGCAGCATCACCGATAAGCCTTTCGGTTCCACTGAAAGCAACACATGATGGTGTAGTTCTGTTTCCTTGTTCATTAGGTATGATTTCCACTCGGTTGTTTCTCCAAACAGCAACACATGAGTACGTAGTTCCGAGGTCTATTCCTATGATCGTCGCCGTCATACTAAAGTGTAGGAGTTCAAGCCAAAAAAAAGAGAGTGATTTAAGGATTAACTTATGTTTGACGTGTTTATAAACCATTTTTGTCTTTTCAGTTTCCTAGGAGGACTTGGAGTTAAGAAAATTTGTAAACATGAACCTATATTTTTCATAATGTCATATGTAGAAAAGTAAAAGATAAGAAAAAAAGTAAAAATTAGCTAAAAAGCTTGTTTGTTTTTTTTTGGAACGGCAATTGTGGCTACATGGCCCCTAGGCCAGAAGGCGTAGCGAGCCCACACAACCAGGTTGGGTCTAGCCCAGAAGGCAATGACACCCTTCCCTTTACGCACGCGAGAGGAAACCCTATGAGAGTAAAACCTCCCCCCAAAGCTCCTTAGGAGACCTCAGGTGGCCAACTGAGCTAAGCTCAGTTGGTTTAATTACCAGAAAAGCTACAACTCATTCAG
The DNA here is from genome assembly GCA_026074375.1 of Tanacetum coccineum. Taxonomy (NCBI): domain Eukaryota; kingdom Viridiplantae; phylum Streptophyta; class Magnoliopsida; order Asterales; family Asteraceae; genus Tanacetum; species Tanacetum coccineum. The sequence goes on along the minus strand of BQNB010006493.1, from coordinate 76,294 downwards.
AAAAGCTAGATATCTATCGGGATAATTACCCGAAAATGTCACTAACTTGTCATTTTATCGAGTGTTGTGTAGCCAAAAAAAATTTGTTTTGCTATTATATGCCCAACCTTTTTGAATTTCCATATTTGTGTATACAACCAACGGGAAAATTTACGTAAGGTAAAATAAACGTAATATAATTATGGCAATATACTAAAATTAGTACTTATGTATGTGTGTGTGTATATATATATATAGGGATGGGTTCTAGAGAAAACTATATTTAGGTAGAAAACCTAGAAAACCAAACAGATGCACTGAAAAAACCAAACAGATGCCTAAATTTTTTCAAACTATATAAAAGATTTTTCAGTGCATCTGTTTAGTATTTTTAGTGCATCTGTTTGAGTTTTTTAGGTTTTTCACAAGGTAAAATAAACGTAATATAATTATGGCAATATACTAAAATTAGTACTTATGTATGTGTGTGTGTGTATATATATATATAAGCAGGTAAGAACATGTAGGATCACATACTGGTTATAGACCAGACCTAGTATAAGCTACCTGGTTCACTATAACCTTGGCTATGGATACCGATCTGTCACAGCCCCAAACGGGCCTGGACAGAATACATGTCCGGAGGCGTGATGTCATTGCATACATCGCACAAAATCAAGTGAACGACCACTATATGGACGTTTGATAAAACATAACTCGTTGCTTTGGATAAATCAAAATAACTCTTACAATAATCTTGACATAATTGAAATAGTTTTAGCGGAAGCTTAAATAAAATGCAGCTGAATCATAACATGTTTTTAAGACAACGAGTATTCAAGTTTAAAGATAAATATTCTTGAAAGACATCCAGCAATGCATGCAACATCAAATAGCACTTCAAGAACAATCCAGCTAAGCACCTGAGAAAACATGCTTAAAACAGTCAATATAAAGTTGGTGAATTCATAGGTTTGAATTGATGTAAGGTTGGACCATAAGATTTTAAAAGTGATGTGACTATTATAAAAGATACAATATCACATGAAAAGTATTTACGTTGCGCAAAGCTCATGACACCGATGCTAAATTTAGTGTTGCACGCAATATGCTAGATAATGATTCTGCCCTACATGTGTCCGACAAAAGACACCACCTTCCAACATGATATATATCCGTTCGTTCTTAGCGAAGTGGAACCCGTCCGGATAGGGATAATTAGTCCCAATAGATCTATTTATAACACTCGCGCTTACTGAGCCAATATAATTGGTATACCATAATTAACGGTTCATGATAGTTTGGGCATGATAGTGGTCTAATCGCTACTTAGGCAACACGTAAACAAGAAATGATAACTGAAAACACTTGTGGCCAAAGTTTAAAAACAAGCAATGTTTCTCACCCCAAAATAGTAAAGTTGAAATCATAAAACATGGGGCTATGAACTCACCTTAGAGCGATGAGCAAATGATAATCACGGAAGAGAAAGATGATACATAATCCTAGCCGTCACCTAAAGAAATGACGCGACTTAGGACTAAGATATGATATATGAGACCAAGAGCGATACGCTTATCAACGAAAAGGCATCCATATGTGTTTGTGTCTTAGTTAGAAAAATGGTGTCGTTACGATGACAAAATGTTTAAGATTTGAAATATGCCACTGTTTACTAAAAGTTACTATTTTAAGAAACTTTCTATTTTAAGAAAGTTTTAAGTTTCAATACGTTAATACCGTCTCCTATATTTGTTAGTCTCCAGATCTCCCAAAAGCGCACTAAGAATCTCAAACGCCTAACTTCTATGTCCGTCTTGACAACTTATCTCAAAAGTTACCATTTTTAGAAGTCATACGTTTTTATAACATTCGGCATTCCATAATTATCTTTATGACTTTTCTAATGCTTCCAATCAATACACTAATGTTTCTATATGTTTCACCAATGTTTTACAACCTCAAAAATGTCCAAAAGTGTCCGAAAACCTTATTTCTAATTCCAAACAGCAATCTTGTTTTAGTGTTTTGCCGAAAAATGTTTAAATCTTCTAATAGCCGTATCTCATTCGTTACATGTTCGTTTTCGGCCCATTTTATACCGAAACGACCGGGGAATCATATACTAACATAATCTTAGGCTTTTATCTCCTTAAAACATTTTTAAGTGTCTGATAACCTCAAAACAAAATCAGATCAGCAAGCTTTATTTGCCAAAAACGCAACCAAAAGTCACCCAAACTTCGCATTAGTGCCTATTCTAGCCTAAACCTCTATCCATCAATATTTCGCCATCAAACCACAATCAATACTAGCCTAATCTTATCATTTCTATTGTTGCAACACTCATGATCACTCATACTCACAATCAAAACCTTTTGTAAATCAAAGAACCATAAAAAATACTAGTTTATGTTTTAACTTGTTTATTTTTAACAACCACAAACACATAAACCTTAACTTTGCATAAGAATCATAAGAAAATCATAAGAGATGAGATGAAACACTTACAAGAGAAAGATGAGTCAAGAAAACACAAGATCAAACTCAAAATATTATGATCTTAATAAAACCCAAAAATGATCAAACCCTAACTCTTGTAATCTTTATAACCCTTGAAAACAAATGATCAAACCCTTGGAACACCCTAAGATATTGTTAGAAATAATCTTGAAATGAATGAATCTTAATAGAAATCAAAACTATGGAGAGGTGGCGGTGGTTGTTTGATGCCGACGCCCAAAAGAAAAGAGAAGAGAAGAGAGAAAACTTTGAGGCTTGTGAAATGCGAATAACCTAAACTCTTGCTATCACTTGATATTTATAGATGGGCACTAGGGTTTAAGGGTATGGGATCAAGTGGAACTAAGGCACACACAAGCTTTGTGTGTCCTTGTGGTTCGATGCATAAAAGAGAGGATAGGAGGGGATTCAAGCTTGATCACTAGCTTTTCCTATTAAATCAAGATGCGACATTTTGTGTTAGTGGAGATGTGGTCCAAGCTTCTAGTGCATGCGTTGGTGCATAGGGAGCAAAGACAAACATGTCATTATCTTAAAAGAAACTCTAGGACTATTACCTCAAAAGGAACATAACATACAAGAAGGTTTGAAATTAAAAGCATATAAAATTTCTGTTGTCAAAGAGAAACATGATAAGTTAGTCAAACATAGTCTTTTAACAAAATCAAGTTTTGAAGGTCTTCTCAAAGAGAAAAATATGGTCATTAAGGATTTGAAAGTTAAGGTTGGAAACGATCTTGACAAATTGATTGCGGTGGAAAAACAACTTAAGTTTTTGAATAAAATTGTTTATAAATGTAACCAGTCAATTCAGATCATTCGTATGTTAGCTCCCAAAGGTTCAACATATAATGGTAGACCAACTTTTGTAAATCCAATGTACCTCAAGAAAGCTCAATCTGAAAAAGCCATAGATTTACGTGGGTTAACTACCTAAAACTTCCCCGGGATTTTTAAGCCAGATTTAAATGAAACGGATAAAATTCAAAATAAATGATTAAAATGGTTTAAAATATTGACCTGAAATTTACGGGGTGTGACATTTTCAACTTTCAACTTTCAACTTTTACCAACGTTTCCTAAATTAGTCTCCAAATGAGCATCAACTTTAACAACCATTTTCAACTTTCAACTTTTCTTAAAATACATTTTCAAGTTTTCTAAGTTTTTTTTTAAGAAGTTGAAAATTCAAGAATAGGCGTGGAATTTCATTTATATGTAGTATTTATATAGATTTTGCATAGGTAAACATTATTCGGTTCTTTTTCGACATTATTTAATTGTTTGCAATGGAATTTCCAATAGAGTTAGGGGGTGTTTGGGAGTGCGGTATATATCAGATTATTTGATTATTGAGTTTTCAAAACGCAATAATCTAGTTGATGGTGTTTGGCAAACTTGAAAAGAAAATTGTTTTTCTGCGTTTGAATGCCTCTGAAACGTCGTTTTCAAATGCTTTTTGAAAACGCTATAATCATCAAACAACAATATTACTACTCTAGCCCCGAGAACATCTTCATGCTTCTGCCAAAATTCAATACTAACAAAACTAAATTATGCCAAAACATTAACAAGATTTCAATCTTCACAAATTACTAAATGATGAATCCGGTTTATTGCCGAAGCTCACACTTACGCCATATGAGAATTCAAGTTTCTGAGCAAAAATCTAATTTTTAGATTTCTTTTTATAATAGTTTATGAAATTTATTTAAGTGGTGTTTGTTAAAATAAATGGAGGTTTGGTGTTTTTCTTTTTATTTATGCTTGGTAGGTAAAAAAGTAGTTATTAAAATTAATATAAAATTTTGAAAAGTTAGAGAAAAAAAGTGGTTTAAAATAATTTTGTTAAATTTATAAAACTCAATTCTATAAAAATGTTTAAGAAAAATCACATAACAAATTGTCTATCTTAGTCATTTTACATGATAAGTTATTAAATAATCTGATTTGCTAAACACTTATAAAACTGATTATCTGGTTATTGCGATATCAAACAGCATAATCAAATCCAAACACTACATTTCAAAATCATGTTTTGTAACAGCTGATTATCTGATTATTCGTTTTCAAAACGCATAATCTGTTTTCAATGATCAAACCGAAACACCCCCTTAGTTTGTCTTTTATTTAATTGCGAGATCCGTTGCAATTAAACCATATGGTTATAAAAATTTACGTTGGAAATGCCATCATTGCAAAGATAGTCGCTATTTTCAACAGCTATTTCTCCATTGTGATGGTAAGAATCTATTGCAAATATGTAGCAATTGGTCAATTGCAATATAAATTTGCAATGGATTTTGATCGTCACAAGATCCAACTAAGACCTGTAGAGAATAATTACATTCTATTTTTTTTAATATTTGTTTTGTCATTTTCTAAACCAGGGTTGTCAAACTCGCGAGTTTACACGTAAGATCGTACGATCTTACGTGCCCACCTGATAAAATCGTGTAGGATTGGTGTAGAATCGCATCAGAGGTAGGATCGTAAACTCGCACGTAAGATCGCAAGATCGCGTGTCGATACGAGTTTACCAAATTACCAAGTTACTAACTTACTGACTTACATACTTACTAGCCCATTATTTTTTTATGCCAAAAAAAAAAAACAATACGAGTCCGATGATCTCAGTAACAAGAATTGACGTTTCATTTCAAGATTTTCTAATCAATAAACCTAATTATCTACTTTCCCCAAATTGAAATTACATGACACAAATTAGGGTTCTTCTTCTCATGTTCTAGTTACTTGAAGCAAAAAGTTTCTTACAGGTAATTGTTGTTTTTTCTTTTATCTTTTCATAGTTTTAACTATTAACCTTTAAGTTTTAATTTAGATAGCTTAATTGTAGTGATACTAGTGATGTACTTTGTTTTGAGACGTTTATTACGCATGTTATGTAATTTTATTCCGCTAAATCGTGAATGTGACGATTGAAACTTGACTTTTTTGTGTTTTACTTTTACTTTGGTATTTTAAATTTGAACTTTGACATTTTCAAGAGGATATTATATAAATTTATCTTTGATGATGAGTAGAAATAAAAATAGTTTGACTCGTTTATCCGTTGCTTACAGAACATGATAAATTGGTAGGATCTTACGATCTCGATCCGATCTTACGATCTCGATCTTGCAAAGACAAAAACGATCCCAGGTGGGATCGCGATCTTGACAGCCTTGGTCTAAACCATTGTTCACGTTCAAGGAGTTCACCATATTCATTCACTTTTTGAATGCTTACCTCCAACTTGGAAAATGTAATGCATTGACGAATTTATTTATTGTAGAGTCAATGACCCGATTTTACTCACGTGGTGCGGTCATGATTTCTAAAATCTGATTTCCATATTTATAGATCTCATTAAACTTGATGGAAAAAAAGATTATACTGCATGCCTTTTTTGCAGACTTTGACGAAGTAAACCAATTGGATGATGGCCAAGTCTGAACATCAAGGCTACCTAAATCAATGAAACGATAGAAAATCAAAAGTGTTTACTAATACTAGAGCATTAAATGTCATTACCATTCGAATAATCGATACAAAATGGCTTTTTGACCGTTTTTTCTTCTGCGTAAATTGATAAACAGATTACTGTTAGAAAATATAATTTTTACTTTCGAGGCTTATAGTAGCCTTGCTGCTTCATTATTTATGATAGATAGAGAGGAAGGTATACATACAGCTATGAACGCATCCCGACATTCAAATGTCTATATATTTCATCTTAAAACTGACTGCACTTCTTACCGTCAGATTGTAAGATGTCACTACGTAACACTTAAAGAACAAGTAGTGGCGGTTGGTCGGAGGTGGGATACCCGGTGACAGGGTGATGTTTTTAGACCGGGATTGGTTGTTTTTTTGATTTCGGGATCTTGTTTTTATGAAGATGATGGCTTTGAGGGCAGCAGGAACTATTTATGTACACAAGGACGATTTATGTAATTTTTTGAAAGGGTAAAATGATCATCACAAAAGACAAAAATAAAGTATTTTGTACCGAAAAGAAAATTTTTTCATTATAAAAGTTACAAAAGTAAAGTAAATAAAATATAATAATTTCTAAAATGATTAGCCTTAGAGCATTGAGTATCATGACTAAATCCCTCGCCACTTCCTATTTGGCATTCGCCATTTGATAGCTACCACACCCCAACCCTAGCCAAATGTTAGCCAAACCTTCGCCACTTAACCAAAGTGGAAAAAGACAAACAAAAAAGTACAAGTGAGCCATATAACATGAATGCTTACCAAAGCAGACCACAAAAATAAGAAAAAATAAAATAAAATGATGAGTGATGGGGCTCAAATAGCATTGGTTGGAGTATTTACGAGAGAAGTGATATTTTGAGATGTTGTGTTGAAATGATATGGCAATGATGAGACCCAAATGGCATGACTTTGCTTAGAAATAAAGGACGTATGTAAAATACATGCACTCCTTGTGGAAAATTGTAACACTGCCCAAAATTTCCTTCAACACTCAAGTATAAAAAGCATGACACATTATTCATAAGTCATAACAACACAAAAGCAAATAATGTCTTGTTCAAACCTCTCACTATTATCTCTAGCTCTACTACTCTCTATCATACCACACTTTGCTTCTCCTTCTTTGGAGAAAGAAACTGCTCTTTTAAAATGGAAAGCAAGCCTTCAAATCCCAAACAACTCCCAACTCATATCTTCTTGGACGAATTCTAGTGCACCCGCGGTTTCATGTTCTTGGTTTGGAATTTCTTGCATGGCTGATGGCAACATTTACAGGTTGAACCTCACGACGTCTGAATTAATTGGTACGCTTCATGATTTTCCCTTCTCTATTCTACGCAATCTTACCCATTTTGAGCTTAGTGTAAACAACTTCTTTGGTCCCATCCCACCAGAAATTGGACTGTTGTCCAAACTTGTCTATCTCGATTTTTCAGCGAATCAGTTTTCTGGTCCAATCCCACCAGAAATAGGAATGTTAGCTAATCTTGAGACCCTCCACTTATTTGTAAATAATTTCAATGGTTCTATACCACCAGAGATTGGTCAACTAACCTCTCTCTTAGATCTTGCCTTGTATAACAATTCTCTTCAAGGAGAATTGCCTACCACATTAGGCAACTTGAGAAAGTTGGCTTATCTTTATCTTGACGATAATAAACTCTCTGGTCAAATTCCACCTGAGTTTGGGCAACTAGTCAATCTTTTGGAAGTGTATATTACCAATAATTTTCTTCAAGGTCCAATTCCACCTACCGTTGGTAAACTGAGCAAGTTAAAGGTTTTGCATCTTTTCAATAACACATTAACTGGTCCAATCCCGCATGAAATGGGAAGCATGGTCTCGCTTCAGAGCTTAAGCCTCTTTTCAAACAATCTTTCTGGCTTAATTCCTTCATCGTTGGGTGATTTAACGTCTTTAAATATCCTTCATTTGTACCACAATCAACTCTCTGGGCCCATACCTATTGAGTTAGGGAATTTACAGTCTCTTGCCAATTTGGCTTTGAACGAAAATAAGCTCAATGGTTCTATTCCTTCATCGTTAAAAAACCTTCGACAGCTTCAGTATCTGTATCTCAGTATGAACAAGTTATCTGGTCCTATACCAGAAGGATTGGGGAGTCCAGACTTGTTAGAACTACAATTGGACAGCAACCAGTTGTCTGGCCAATTGCCTGAAGATTTGTGCCAGGGTGGAAAGCTTCGAAACTTATCTCTAACCCTTAATCAACTCAGTGGCACTATTCCGATAGGCTTGAAGAACTGTCAAAGCTTGATTAGAGCTACATTTGATTGGAATATATTCAGCGGGTATATATCAGATAGCTTTGGGGTCTATCCAAGCTTAGATTTCTTTGATGTCAGTCATAATAATTTTCATGGGAAGCTGTCTCAAAACTGGAGTAAATGCAAGAAGTTGACAACCTTACGGTTGGCATATAACAACATCAGTGGTAGCATACCGCCAGAGTTCGGAAAATCTCAACTACAGAGGCTTGATCTAACTTCAAATCACTTGGTTGGTGAGATTCCAAAAGAGTTAGGACAGATGAAACATATGTTGTATTTGTCCCTGAGTGATAACAAACTTTCAGGTGTTATACCTCAAGAGCTTAGCTCATTGCACAGCCTACTTACACTCGATCTATCCAAGAATACACTAACTGGGCCAATACCTAGATACATCAGTGATTGGGCACAAATCATTTTCCTTAATCTTAGTCATAACAAGCTCAGTGAAAAAATCCCATCAGAGATTGGTAAACTGAGTCATCTTACCAAACTCGATTTATCTTGGAATTTACTCACAAATGAGATACCATCTGCATTTCAAAGTTTAGTAAATTTGGCAGTTATGAATCTTTCTCACAATAGTCTATCTGGGTCTATTCCTAAAGATTTTAAATATCTGCCTAGCGGGATTGATATCAACCTATCCTACAATGAGCTTGTAGGTCTGGTTCCTCCTTATCCTATCTTTTCGAATGCGTCCATAGAAGTGTTGCAAGGCAATCCAGGTTTGTGTGGAAATTTTACAGGATTGAAACTCTGTGAAAGTCAAAATAATCCCAATCATTACAGGGTCATCCTTGTAATTATGCTCCCTCTTTTCATCACACTTTTACTTGGTTTATTCGTGTGCTGCTTCATGGCTTATCGACGACCAAAGGAAGCTTCTCCAGAGGAACCATTGGTCGAAGCAGGTGATGATTTTTTCTCAATATACAGTTTTGATGGACGCGCAATGCATGATGAAATCGTGAAGGCAACCAATGAGTTTGACGATGCATATTGTATTGGTACCGGAGGGCATGGTGTTGTGTATAAAGCCAAGCTACAACTAAACAATATTGTAGCTGTCAAGAAGCTTCATTCAGCGTCCGAGAAAGTTGATCATGCAGGATTCCTTAATGAAGTGAGAGCATTAAGCAACATAAGACATCGAAACATTGTGAAACTCTATGGGTATTGCTTCCATGCTCGTCATTCGTTTTTGATCTATGAATACCTTGAAAAGGGAAGTCTCAAATCAATCTTAAGTGCGGACATCATAGCAAAGGAATTAGATTGGTTGAAAAGGGTTAACATTGTAAGGGCGATAGCGAATGGGTTGGCTTATATGCACCACGATTGCTCACCGCCTATAATTCATAGAGATATTTCAGGAGCGAACATCCTCCTTGATGCTGATTATGAGGCGCATATCTCTGATTTTGGCACAGCAAAGCTTTTAAAGCTCGACTCGTCCAATTGGACTGCGATTGCAGGCACATACGGTTATATTGCACCAGGTAAAATTATTTCATATATCTGAATATGTGATGTCTAGTCTACATCTATCTCCTCCATTTATCTTATGAATTTGTTATAACACATTTTATGTTTTCTATCTCATGTATATTTCGATGTAGAGCTTGCTTATACAATGGTGGCAACTGAGAAATGTGATGTGTATAGCTTTGGAGTTGTTGCACTAGAAGTGATCATGGGAAAGCATCCTGGAGAACTCATAACATCTCTACCAACATTGTCTACTGATTATCTATTGCCAGCCAATGTAGGAGATAGTCGGATACAGCCACCAGCATGCCAACTTGAGAAACTAGTTAAGTCGGTTTTGATTCTTTCAAGGGCATGTTTAAACTCCAACCCGCAAGAAAGGCCAACGATGCGTCAAGTTTCAAACATATTATCAATGGAGGAGCGACTTTGGATTGACGTCTCTGGAAATTTGGTTGCTTGATATATATGTTGTTATATTTATTTAATAATTAATGTGTGCTTTCGATTTTGACGTTATTTACTTTTTTTTAGAATGTCATCGGTTTAAGAAACTTTTGTTATGTTTGATTTTGTTACGTCAATAAACATTTTCACCCTAATCGTTTGTAGGATCCTTATTAGATGATTATTTGAATGTACGTACGTGAAGAAGAATATGTAACCATATATCCTTAACTAGTAATTGAAAAAAGTTTAAGATCCATATATAAGATGTAACAAAAAGGTTAAGCAAAGAAAACCAAAGGCAAATAATATTCACAACCTACACGACCTAACAAGTCACATGTACTTTCTCACATATGCATGAGCTTAATTAGACTTCAACCCACAACTCATACTTGACAAAAAAAGCCTTTTGGTGTGTGATTTGACTTATTGTAAAGATAGCATTAGGAACAACCGAACGTTCATCGGCAAATCCTTATCAATGATGGCCGTTTCATTGCGAAACCACCAAAGTTCCCAAAAAAAATCCTTATCGGCAAATCCTTATAAATTAACTAAAACTTACTTTCATGTTGATGAATGATAAATAATGTTGATTAATGGGTAGAGTTTTATTTTCTTAAAAGGTTACATGTTCTACATAATGTCCCAAACAAACCTTATTAAAATTATTATTTATCAAAGAACTATTTCTTTTCTGGGAACAAAAGAAACTGGGATAAAACCGACCGGTTTAACCGTCTAAGAACCAAAAATTTGAAATTTTAGGAACAAGACGGACCTGGTTCTTAATACTAGTATTCGGTTGTTCTCGGGACGGTTCCTCGATTTTATGGTTCTCAATTTGTTTGGACACCCATCTGTCGATATGAATTATGTCTGTGTATGGTGTCTAGTCGAAAGAAAAAGTTACGTTTTGAAATTCTTACTGCTTAACTTCTTTGTGCCTTGTTTAGTTTAGGAATAACAATACATATTAAATGGTGACACTGTAGCTATTGAGGTCATGGGGTGGTTATTTCAGTATATTTCGCTTTTTTTTATTTTCTGGTTTGACTGTCTTTTAGTTTTGGCGATATACACAGCCCCATGTTCTTAACGTCCTGGCTGTTTTATATGGATAAGAATTGATAACAAAAGTTTGGACTTTCTTTCTCACAATATTCCTTGTTGAACTTTCCACCATCAGTATTTGTTGTTGTTGATCATCATTTGGTATATAGAGCTTTTGACTTGAACCTTATCGATGGTGATGAACGACCATTGGTACGTGGAGGCGTCTGTGGAGGACGAGTGCGTCGTAGCCTCCTCGGAACCTAACTACTGAGAGGTGGCGTCGGGGGTGTGGGGTGAGTTGAACGACAAAAGTCAGGGCCTAGAGATTGAACACAAAGAAGTCGGAATCAGAGAGTTGGAGCGCCTACTGTGCAGCCGCGGCAAGGTTTTCGACGATACATCGTGCTATTGATACACGAAATGATGTTTTTCTATTAGCTCGATATCCGGAGAAGATGGAGGGGTCGATTGTCATGAGCATCGGCGGACAAAAAGAGTTAACCATGGGGGGCTAATTTTCACCGTCGAGATCGTGTTTCAGACCTGAAGGAAAATTTTCAAGAACTCGGTATAAAAGTCGACATTCTGTTTTTGCATGGTAAGCCTCACCCTGATGCCGTTTATGCATGGGTACACATGTGGAATGGGTTCTTTTGATAATAAAATTTGTAGCGTATGTAGAACAAAAAGTTCAAGTTTAGTGGCAACTCCAACCCACTGACGGAAAATGCCATATATGGTGGGGAACATATCAATAAGGCACCGTTGTTGCGAGAAGGGAAAACAAAGATAACAAGTTCGGCCAAGTGAAAACAAATTGTGGCCAAGTTTCTTTGTACTATCGGCCCAGAAGTGACTGAAGAACATCCACATCCTTACAAATTGTCATGGTTCAAGAAGGGTAATGAGGTAAGGGTTTCTCAAAGGTGTTTAGTGAATTTCTCTATAGGAAAAAAGTATTCTGATGAAGTTTGGTGTGATGTGGTGCCCATGGACGCGTGTCATATGTTGCTTGGTAGACCATGGCAATTCGATCGTAAGACTATGCACGACGGATATAAGAACACCTATAGTTTCAAGAAAGATGGTGAAACCATTATACTTGGCCCATCTGACATAAGAAAGGAGTCAAAGAACCAGTTGTTATCTCAAGCAGAATTCTTAGCAGAGGCACAAGATGCAACTAATGTGTACGCTTTAGTTGTAGTAGAATCTAATGAATGCCGTTTTGATGTTCCCCATGAGGTGAAAGCTATACTTGATGATTTTGCGGATGTGGTTCCTGATGAGTTACCACCAGGGCTGCCTTCAATGAGGGGCATCCAACATTGCATCGACTTTGTACCCGGGGCTGTCATACCTCACAAAGCCGCGTATAGGATGAACCCCAAAGAGCATGAAGAGTTGCAAAGGCAAGTACGGGAGTTGCTGGAAAAGGGTTCCATTCGAGAAAGCATGAGCCCTTGTGCGGTACCGGTATTATTGGTTCCAAAGAAAGACGGGTCGTGGCGGATGTGTGTGGATAGTCACGCGGTTAACAAGATAACAATCAAATAGCGTTTCCCAATTCCACGGTTTGATGATTTAATCGATCAATTGCACGGAGCAGCGGTGTTTTCAAAGATCGACTTACGTAGTGGGTACCATCAAATTCGAGTACGTCCTGGTGACGAGTGGAAAACTGCATTTAAAACTCGTGATGGATTATATGAATGGATAGTGATGCCTTTCGGTTTATTAAACGCCCCAAGCACTTTCATGAGATTGATGAATCAGGTCTTTCGAGCTTTTATTGGTAAATTTAGCGTTATTTACTTTGATGACATTTTGGTGTTTAGTGCTACGAAAGAGCTACATCTTCATCATCTTAAACTGATATTTGAAGTTTTAAGGGATCAGAAGTTATACACCAACATAAAAAATGCCATTTTCTTACTGATGAGGTGTTGTTTTTGGGTTATATTGTGTCTAAAAAGGGCATTCGAATGGACCCTACCAAAGTTGATGCTATTCTCAGTTGGCCAACACCAACAAATGTTCATGAGACCCGTAGCTTTCATGGTTTAGCATCATTTTATCGGCGATTTATTCGTAACTTTAGTACATTAATTTCCCCCATAACCGAATGTTTAAAAGGTAGCACATTTCATTGGACTCGAGAGGCACATGAGGCGTTCGAGTTGTTAAAGAAAAAGGTAACCGAGGCTCCCGTGTTGATTCTACCTGATTTTGATGATGTGTTTGAGGTCCATTGTGATGCCTCAGGGGTGGGCATTGGAGGTGTTTTAAGTCAAAATGGAAAACCAGTAGCTTTTTTTAGTGAAAAGCTAAATGAGGCGAGGCGAAAATACTCAACATATGACAAAGAGTTTTACGCGATAATTCGTAGTCTAGAGTATTGGCACCATTATCTTGTTTCAAAAGATTTCATTTTGTATTCCGACCATGAAGCGCTAAAGTACATCAACGGGCAACACAAGTTAAAACCGAGGCACGCCAAATGGGTTGAATTAATGCAATCGTATAGTTTCTCAATCAAGCATAAGGCAGGAACACTAAACAAGGTAGCAGATGCATTGAGTCGTAGGCAGGCTTTATTGTCGGTAATGCAAGTTCAGACTGTTGGGTTTGAGATATTCAAAGAACTCTATGTTGATGATTCTGATTTTGCGGGTATATGGGAGAAATGTCAAAGACAACATTTCCAGCCTTTTGTTATACAAGATGGTTTTCTTTTCAAAAGTAATCGACTTTGTATACCGAGTTGTTCTTTGCGGGAATTAATTATGAAGGAGGGTCATGCCGGGGGTTTAGCGGGACATTTTGGGGTGACTAAGACCGTGTCTTGGTTAAGCGAGCAATTTTATTGGCCACGAATGGAGCGCGACATTGCACGGTTTATAAAGAAGTGTCGAGTATGCAGAATGGCGAAGACTCGAAGCACCAATGCCGGTTTATACCAGCCCTTACCTGTTCCAGTAGCCCCATGGATTGATGTAAGTCTCGATTTTGTTCTCGGATTGCCTCGTACCCAAAGGAATAAGGATTCGATTATGGTGGTGGTAGACAGATTTTCTAAAATGGCACACTTCATTCCGTGTAATAAAACATATGATGCATCGAAGGTTGCGTGTTTATTTCTACAAGAAATTGTTCGATTGCACGGTTTACCTAAGACCATCACGTCAGATCGAGATGTAAAGTTTGTGGGGCATTTTTGGCGTACCTTATGGCGCAAGATGGGGACACAACTTCAGTTTAGCTCATCGCACCACCCACAAACTGACGGGCAAACTGAGGTGGTTAACCGAAGTTTGGGTAATCTGTTACGAAGTTTAGTCGGTGAAAACCCAAGACAATGGGATTTAGTGTTATCACAGGCTGAGTTTGCATACAATAGATCACATAATCGCACTACTGGAAAGACTCCTTTTGAGGTGGTAAGTGGTGTTAATCCCATCACCCCACTTGACCTTACACCGTTACCGACTACAACACATTTTAGTTCAAGTGGAGAAGCACAAGCTCAACAAGTCCAGCAAATGCACGCACAAATACGAGCCAGAATCAAAAAACACTGAGAAGTATAAAGAGCGAGTAGATTCTCATCGCAAGAGAGTTGTGTTTAAAGAAGGAGACTTGGTTTGGATTCGACTTGGGAAGGAGCGTTTTCCAGTGGGTAGGTTTGGTAAGTTGCAACCACGTGCTGATGGTCCGTTTCGGGTGCTCAAAAGGATCAATGATAACGCCTACAAAATCGATCTACCTGGTACGTATAACGTATCAGCAACATTCAATGTGGCAGACTTATCCCCGTACGTGACTGATAGTGAAGACGACGAAGATGAAGAGAATCACGATGTCGAGCAAGATTCGAGGGCGAATCTTTTCCAAGCAGGGGAGTATGGTGCACAGTAGCTATTGAGATCATGGGTGGTTATTTTCAGTTTATTAGCTTTTTTTATTTTCTGTTTTAACTGTCTTTTAGTTTTGGCTATATAAAAAGCCATGTTCTTAACTGTCTGGCAGTTTATTTTTGATTAAGAAATTGATAACAAAAGTTGAGACTTCTTTCTCACAATATTCCTGTTATACTCTTCCCACCATCAGTAATTGTTGTTGTGTTAGTTAAATACATCATTTGGTATTAGAGCTTTGCCTTGAACCATATCGATGGCTGATGAACAACCACGTGGTCGTGGAGGGCGTCGAGGAGGACGAGTGCGTGGTCAGCCTCAATATTCAAACAACACCTTTAACTTTCAACTAATTTTTCGTTTATAGCCTTCTAGTTTCATTTCTCTTATATTTGATTAATTTATGCAATCTATTAAACTTTCTTTTAAACTGTTTTTATTGTGTAGAAGTTGCACTATTAAGTTTATAAAGTCTTTACCTTTAAGATGATAAAACTATAAAAGACTTCATTTATTTTCAGCACAAATAAAATATAAGTTACTTAGCTAGAAATATGCACACATTACTCAAATTTTTTAGAGTTAAACTTTTTGTGTTATAATGCAACTGAATCAATTTATAAAGTAAACTAAATTAATTAGAAGTCCAAGTATGTTTAGGCCAAGTCGTTAGAAATATCGTGTTGTTTGTTTATATGTAGGGGCATTTTTTTATCAACTCGTCCAGGACAGTCGAGAACTCAGGAATGACATTACTAATAACCTTAACACCTGGAAAATCATATAGGAGTACAACACTTATTTCACAATCCATTTAATTTTGTCAAACAACTAACATAACTTCCAAATAATATTACAACAAAATAAAAAAGTTAAATAAACAAATTTTTAAACTAATTTCCCCTTTCCGCAAATTTGTGGGACCACATAACAACTTATCAATGATATTTGCTTTTATTCTTTTGTCAAAGATCATCTTTCAATTCAAAAGTCATCCATCTAAGGATGTAGAGGGCTAGATATTTGAACTCTCAGTAATGATACTTGCTGATAGTTCATGGCAAAGATGATTCATGTCAAATCTGACAAACTACAAGAATGTTTTTTGCAATTTAATTTAAAAAAGATTCATATTATAGTTAAGTTTCGTGTGTAAGTAGTTAGGTCAATGACGAGGAGGAGATAAAGAATAAAAATATTACCACACAAACCCAAAGGATAAACACAAAAAACTTCTGTGTGCTGCAATTTGCAAACTGTGTTTGCAACGGAATACCAACCATTAGCAAGGATGTAAGAAACAGTTTGAAATCCGTTTCTATTAAAATATATTAGTTTCACTTTTATATTTATTACTAAACATCCCATTCCATAAAACATTTACAAAATTTGTATAAGGATTTACGACAACAAATTAGAATTCTAGGTAAAATATTTTTTATAACTTCTGATGCATTCTGTAGCAAAACTTAAATAATTAAAATAGACTTGCAATGAAATATTAAACTAAAATAGAGTGAATTGTAAAATCCGTCCATGTGGTTTGCTCAAATTCCAGTTTCGTTCCCTTTGTCTATCGAAAGTGTAGAAGACCTTTCTGTGAGAATAAGTTAGGTTTGGTTTCGGTTCATTTGGCTAAAATAAAGGACTGAAATATCCCTCATCTTCAACTCCTTTTGCTACATAGTAAAAAAACACCTCAAGAACAAGTACATTTAGAAACATCTAATTTCTCCTAGGTCAATACAATCCTTCAACGAAACAATACAACAACAATGTACTAAACACATAATTCTATAATATATAATATCACAAACACTTAGCTAAAATCAGTATTAACAACAACAGCATGGACAAAATTCCTGTATCTTTTTTTTAGTGGCTGAGTTTTAAAAATGTAACAATATACATGTTAATCTTTAACATGTTAGTTGATAGGATATTGGGCATTCATATTATGCAATTTATAAACTTGCACCTGATTTGAGAGGAATTTAGGATATCAAGTGAATTTATATCTTGGTACCGTTGCTAGTCAGATATGAGAAACGAGTTATGAAATGAAATAGATGAAAGAGGAAATGAAAATAAAGCGTTATTTTCATTAAATGGTAAAAGGGTAATTACAACAAGTTTAATATTTATCCTAGATAAATAATAGAGGGTGTAAAATGACAAAATACCAAACAAACAACCTCGAGGGGTGGTTGGGTCGGTCGGCCGAGAATCCCCAAGAAGAGAGGAGTTTGACTTTTTGTCAAACTCCAATACTTGTCCTCGACAAGTTTCCACTCCTTTCTCAGGCCTATAAATACCAAAAGCTACTGGCAGTGTTTTCCACTTTCACACACCTCACAACAATATCCTCAAACCCTAAACCCTCTATCCCCTCTTTTCTCTTAGCGATCAGACGAGCGCCACCAAAGGCTTCCGAAACCCATTGGTCGAAACCCTAGATCGACTTGAAGTCGATCCCAAGGATCAATAAAAAATCCTAGGTTTATCAAAACCCTAGGTTTTTTTGTTTTGGGTAAAAGGTTTCCCCGGTAAATTTATTACTCCAAAAAGCAATTCGGTACTATTAGTACAAATAAGTCGTAGAAACGTTTATTTATGTTTTATGATCTTTCTATGTTTTATCGATAACAATCATAAAATCATTATAAGTAGAAAATAAAATACATAAGTTTTAGACCAATAATTTGCTAACTCACTACAACTATCATACATCAAACTTAAGGCTTTGTACATAAAATTAATCTTACAAAACTTCAATTATACAAGTAAGAAAAAGTTACTTACACATCCATTTTTAAAAAAATTTAAAAATAAAAATATATTTTACATCATGCATGACATCACTATAATCTTTCCATATCTAAGCAAGATCTTAAAAGATTACAGAATATTTTTGAAGATCTAATATCCAAAATATGGACTTGCATACCACTTCGCCGGATCCCTTGCCTAACACTGGTCGGATCCCTTTTGGAAGGGATATGCCGGATCCAGGTGACAGTAAGCTAGTTTTTTTTTACTATAATTAGCAAGCCATATCTTATGTTTTCTTCTCCCATCTCTCTTAATCTTTCTAATATTTCTTAATATCATTATCTACCTTTGATCTTAGGGTAAAACTTTACTATTAGCCTCAAAATATTTAGTCAATATAGGATTCTCGGTCTTTAGTTAATATATGTTGTAATAGGCTAGAAACGAGAAATAGGCTCGTTAGTTAATCTAATATTGTACGTGTATCAGGCTAAAGTCCAAAGCAACCCCGAGCCCAATCCAAGACCAAACACCCACGGCCCAAAGGCTTCCCATAGCCGGCCCGCTTTTGTGGGTATAAATACCCCTTCTCCATACTTGGAGAAGGGTTGGTTGTTCATTTGAAAACATTGGTTCACATTATCTTCTTTCCATACTTCTTCTTTTCTTTATGATCTTGTTTCGTGTTTTTTGTTATGTGGAGAATGATTTATAAGATTACTAACAATTGGTATCAAGAGCCCAAGGGGTGATCTTGTGAGTTTGTGTGCGTGTGCGTTCATTACCTTGTTTAATCGTTTTTTTAGTACTTTTGGTTCGTCATTTTTGAAAATCAAAGCCCAGATTTTGGTGTTTAAAAGTGTTAAAGTTTATGTTTTTAAACCAGATCTAGGCCTAAGACAACTAGTTGTACAAGAAAAATCAATGTAAAACATCAAGAAGGGTGTGTTTTTGGTGATTTTTGTTGAAAAAGTACGTTTTTGTTTGATGATAGCGAAATATGTCACATGTTTGAAGCTAGCGAAATATGCAAGGATGATGCTAGCATTTATGTTGTCAAGCCGAAACTGTTATGCGAACTGTTTCACAGCGCAAATATGACAGGTTGGGTTTAAGCAAAATATGTCATTTCTAGGAAACAAAACTCTCCTCAATTTTTCTTAAGTCAAGAAAAATATGTTTCCAAGAGGAATATGTAAGCGAAATATGTATGCAAGAGAAATATGACAAGTTAAATTTCAAGCGATTTATGTCAAGGAAACAAAACTCTACTCAATTCTTCTTATGTCAAGCGAAATATGTCAAAGAAACATGTCAAGCGAAATATGTTAGCAAGAGAAACATTACATTATCATATTCCTTGAGAAATATTACATTAATCCAAAAGGTTTATATTTTTTTTCTACGGTTTGTCTTACTTTGTAAAATCCTGTGAAATTCTTGAATTTCTCGGTTTTAGTGAAGATTTGTAAAATCCCGTGGAACAACAATCTTAATCACCTTTAACAACAACTCTTAACACAATCCTCCTTTATCACTTCTCGATCAATCCTTAATCATTTTCACTATATAACACAACAATCATTCATCATGACTACTCTAATTGCAACATCCATAACAAACAGTCAAATGCATAACAACATCATGGCAGCTGGTTCAAGAGATCGTCCACCAATGCTTGCAACGGAAAGATATGATCAGTGGCAATCGCGTTTCATAAGATATGTTGATACGAAACCAAATGTTGATGCCTTGAGAAAATGCATTCTACAAGGTCCTTACAAGCTTTGTAATGTCACAGTTCCAGCACAACCTGCAACAAATGATTCTCCAGCAGCTCCAGAACACACAGATGTTGAGACATTAACGAATATCTCTGCTGTAAAGAAAGTTCATCTTGATGCATAAAAGGAAGCAATTCATTTGCTATTGACTAGAATTAGAGATGAAATTTACTCAACTGTTGATGCTTGTAAGACAGCTCATGACATGTGGATAGCTATTGAAAAGCTACAACAAGGTGAATCTCTCAACAAGCAAGATGTAAAGACAAGTTTATATGGTAGTTTGGCAGATTTACTTCACAAAGATGGAGAGTCAATTGAGTGATACTACTTCAGGTTTTACAAAATAATGAATGAAATAGTGAGAAACCAGTTAGAAGTTGCTACAATGCAAGTGAATGTTCAATTTGTTAATACAAATAATGCCTAAAAACGTTATTTATATTTTTTGATCTCTCAACGTTTTGATAATAACAAAATGTAAAAACGTTTACAATAAAAATAAACGTTTACAAATTATTAAACGTAAAATTTCATTTTTAAGATTACTGATCACTTAAGGTATGAACAAACAAAATAATTAAGCATGATTAGTGATCAAGAAAATATTTTTCTCTTAATCCTCACTTTTAATTTTACAAAAGTATTTTCTCAAAAATACATTTACAAAATATTTTTTAATTAAAATAAAAAGTTTTATTAAAAACTTAAAATTTGAAATTCAAATTTGAAATTTAAATTTTCCCTCCAAAACGGAAGATTCTACACCAGATACAACGACAAAAAAAAGTGCGAAGTCTAGGCGGGCGTCCCCTATTATATATATAAGGGACCGCCGGGGACACGCCCACAAGAGCGCGTTGGAATTCCCTTGCCTATAAAATTAACTGGGCTCCTTTCCCAACAGAAAAACATTCCTCTTTCACAAAATTTTTCGTCTTTTCTTTCTCTCTCTATACTTTTTTTCTTCACTTAAAACTTTTTGATCACTAACTACTTAGATCTGTGTTTTCAAGTGATCTAATTCTCTTCTTCTCATCTCTTCCCTTCATTCAAGTGCAAGAGATGAACACCTCGTATCGTCAAGAAACGAAGTGTTAATTTAGTGATCTATCCTCCTTTCTTTTAAGTACCAAAACTCTATTGTATTTATCTTGTGTATTTGTGTGATTCGGATATTGTGTAGATCGATAGTGTAGATCTTGTGAGTGTGTATATCTTGTGAAGTTGGTAGGAATTGGTTCTAGCTAAGGTTAGGACTCGACCATTTAGCTGAGTTGTGTCAGAAATAACGTAAGCGACGTGTAAACGGTTTTCTCCGCCTAAAGGGAGCTTGTTGACATAGTAAAATCTCGAGTCGGATACTCGGGGAGTGGAGTAGGGCGAAGAGGTGCTTCGTAGCCGAACCACTATAAAATCTTGGTGTCTTGGTTTGGTTGTTTCTTTCCTTATCTCTTTACATTATTATTGTTGTTATCGTGTTTTTAGTTTTAGAGGATCGTTATTGCTTGTCTATGTGATTTGATTAAAACAATAACTCGGATCTTATAGATTTTTTTGAAAGTAAAACTTTTCGAATACGTTAAAAAACGTGTAAACTATTCACCCCCCCCCCCTTCTCGTTTTCATAATATGGTCATCAGGAGCAAAGTCAACTTAAGATTTTTAAAATCTATTGTTATTTAAAGCTTGGATCGATTTATGGATTCCGACAAATATGCTAGAAGGGCAATCTATGCAAAGACCACCACTCTTTGAAAGCGATAGTTTATATTTATGGAAAAATAGATTCGAGAATATGTTAAATCAAAAGATCTAGATCTTTGGCATGTTTAATTACCAATGGTGATTTTCAACCCTTTATTCAAAATCCAGAAGAAAACCTAAACTTTGATAGAGGTTGTTCGCCTTTTGAAAAAACAAACCGATGGATCTTAAAAGAAAGCTTGCGAAAAATAATGAAGGCCAAAATGGTTATTTACAATGTTTTGCTAGAAAAGAATATGTGGAAAACTTTGTTAATCACCCATCAAGGTAATAGCCAAGTCAAAGATAATAAGATCGACCTTTTGGTTCAACAATATGAACAATTCGTCATTTCCGAAGACGAATCTATAGATAGTGCTTTTGCTAGATTTTTTAAATACTATTATTACTAGTCTTAAAGCTCTTGATGTTGTTTTTACTAGTAAGAACTACGTAAGGAAGTTTCTTAGGGCTCTACATCCTAAATGGAGAGCAAAGGTCACGACGATTGAAGAGTCGAAAGACTTAACATCACTATCTCTTGATGAGCTCATTGGAAACCTCGACGAAAATTATGTCGAGCAAATATGCTCGCCTAAGGTATCCTGTTTTGAGTAAAGGGTTTATACCCGATGAAATGATCAAATGAAGACGAAAGTTATGTCGAGCAAATCTACTCGCCAAAGGTATTTTGTTTTGTGTAAAGGATTTAAACCCGATGAAATGCTCAAATGATGACGAAAGTTATGTCGAGCAACTTTTGGGATGTTCCCATCCGTGGTAACATGTCATGGAGTTGGCGGAAAATTTTGCAGCTTCGGTCTTCCATTCGGGATTTCATTTGGCGAAAGATAGGTAATGGTTCTAGTACCTCGATCTGGTTTGATAAATGGTGTCATGAGGGGCCTTTAGCTTCTCGGGTGTCCCCTAGAGACATACATAGGGCTGGTCTTACTTTATACTCGCAAGTTGGTGATGTTATTCGTGACGGTGATTGGGTATGGCCTCGGGTTCTCCTTGATAAATACCAATTTCTTAACGAATGTACGGTTCCTCTTTCGAATAATTGTGATACGCTGGAATGGCGTCTCTATGATGGTACGGTAAAGAGGTTTTCGGTTGCTCAGGTGTGGGAATGTATTCGGCCGAGAGCTGATAAGGTCCCTTGGGTCGATTTGATTTGGTTCGCCATGGGTATTCCTAGGCATGCTTTCAACTTGTGGTTAATTATCAACCATAAATTGAAAACGCAGGATCGTGTTAGTATATGGGACTATTCGAATGTGTTGGGATCTACATGTCCTCTTTGTGAAGCTACTCCGGATTCACATGAACATCTTTTCTTTATTTGTCCCTTTGCTAATTCGGTTTGGAGTCGTATGAAAGTGAAGGCTGGTCTTGGTCGAGTTTCTCATAATATATATGATATTGTCGATCATTTTGGTGGTATTGCAAGGCGCAAGACTACTCATGTTGTTATTGCCAAGTTAGTTGTTGCGGCTTCAGCGTATTTTATTTGGCAAGAGCGTAACTGGAGGCTTTTCAAGAAGTCGAAGAGGTCCATTGATCAGGTTGTTTCGTGTATCTCTTCTTCGGTTCGTATGAAGCTGTTGTCGTGTGCTTTCAAACGCACAACAGAGGGAGTGCTTTATGCTAGGTTATGGGATTTACCTAATTCTATCTTTAGATGATTGTATTTTCCTTTTGTCTTTGTACCATTAGGTGGTTCTTTCCTAGTGGTGTTATTTGCTTTGTAATTTTGTAATTCGAATGGCATGTCATTCGAAATGGCTGTTCAAGCTGTATGCTTGAGGTTAATGTGACACTCAGTCACATTCCATTTGTACTTATTGGCATTGGGTATTAATATAATTTACCGGGGTATTGTCCCTTTTACCCAAAAAAAAACTCCAATTGAAGATCAAATCAACATCAATAATCATTCCTAACATCTCAAAGATCATCAATTGTAAGTCATTTATGTTGGGATTCTTGATTTGATGAGACAAAGTAAATAAAAGAATGAAACAAAATGGAAACAAGAAGGACCAAAATAGTCATCATAAAGTTCTACAAGATGTAGAAGAAAATAAAGATTTGGTTAAAATAAGATAAGAATGAATATTAATGAGAAGATAATTAATTGATTCTCTTATTAATATATTAATTAGTTTCCTTGTAAGCTTAGGACTCCTTATGCTATAAAAGGAGGTCCAGGCATTTAGAAAGATCCATCCATAGAAAACTAGGGCTCTCCCAATAAGAGTCTAGATAGTTACATAGTATAGTCGACTGATTAAGTCCAAATAAGTACACCGATAGTCAGTTGTGTAGCCCCAAATAATAGTTGGGGTTAATAGAAACATTCAATAAAGAAAACCTTATGATAACATTGTATATGTGTTCTTTAATTATTCGTTGGCGTTTATCAATCATTGTTATTGTTCATCCTAGATATATAAGATCTAATCAATCTTGAGCTTAAACGATCTTATCAATTGGTATCAGAGCAGGTTTCTCTTGATCTAGGATCTACAAGGTTTTTAAAGAAACTCATAAACCCTAATTTTCAAGAAATCGTTTTGTGGTAAAAAAAATTCTAGGGTTTTAGAGTTAAATTGCTATAACAATCTTTATGATCGGCCTCTCTATCTTAATTGGTATGCATTACGATTGTAAGTCGTTGTTAAAATTATTAAAAGGGTTTCAAGTGGTGGTTTTGATGTCGTGGTGTTCTTTGACAGAAAAACAAGTAAACCCTAATTATTAGGGTTTCTATTTTATTCTTGTGACATTAGAACCATATGCTACTAGTGATGTGTAGCTACTATTATCATGAAGATCTTCAAGGTTGTTTCGTTATGAGGAGCAGCAACAGGGTTTTGGATGTGATCGTGTACAACAACAGATTTGGTTGACAAGATCTGATGGACCACAAGAAGGTGTCAGAGTAGCTGGCATAAGAGTTATTGTTTGCATATATTCTTAAACATTCAATGACAACATTAGGTCTGTTTGAATGATTTTGGTATAGGTTATGATCATGGTTGTATGTTGTTGAAAAGGTTGTATGAATCGTGGAGGCGGTTATATAAATGAATACGAAATAGGGTAACAAATTTTGGAATAATAGGAGGAATGTGTATGAAATAAATCCTGATTTATAGGGATTATGTTTGGTTCTCATAAAATGGTAAGTGGTTGACCTTGTTAATATATGAAATCGTATCATGATTTGTACTGCCAATGGTGTACGTGTATGCTGAAGCCGAGGATTGGACGTGGTTTATGTTTTTTTTTTTTTTAGCATTTTAATGTTATGATCGTTGAAGTGCTTAAATCCATGTTTATGTGTAACTATTAGCGATTCTACAAGGATTTGAGTGAGTATGTTCTGTGTTTGCTTAGTACCGGCTTACTACAATAACATGTAGGGTGAGGTATAAATCTGTATGAAAGAGTATACAAAATCACAAAATGCACCTCATTTCAAAAACCAAACAAAAGAAACGAATTATCGCACGTGAACAAAGTGATGTGCTGACTAGGTCCTAAGTTTGTACAATCAACAAATGTAAAGTTTTGAACTAAGCTGCTTTATTTTTTAGTACTGATTCGACATGTTGACAACAGTATTTGGCTAAATATCGCTTCGTGTACTGATGGGCTTTAAAGAAACTTGGGCTTAAGAGATACTTTAATGATGCTCAAGTATATATGTTTATGCTGCCTTCTAAATTAATATTGTTGGGCTTAGAAAGGTTAGTACTATTCATTATTAGTACTGCTTGAGTATGGTTAATACTGCCCAAAGTTGATACTGTTCGGTTTAAGAGAAACGTATTAAATACGTTCTAATGTTTATCGCGATAAAGTCATTTTAGTAAACCGTCGATAGATCTTTGTAGCGATATCGGTAATACACTTATTTTTTTTTTTCTGTTATTGAGGTAGTATCTCGACAGAACTATATTTCAATAGTATTATTCTTATTGAATTATGTGGTCTCGTATTTTTGGAGATATCTGAAGATAGTGATTACGAAGAAGATTGAGATATATCACATACTTGATGTTGTAGTTGTAGCTTTATTCACAAAGTGCGAGTCTTATCTAACTTAAAGTCGTGTTTATGACAGGACATCGACTTTAAAGATAACTTGTTCGTAGCTTACTATGGGTTTGAGAAGTACTTGTCAAAATCTAGCAAAGGTGGTGATTGTATCTTTATATGTGCTCAAGCACACATTTATCTCATCACTTAGTTAATGTGTCTCATAGAAGATGAGGTTTTGTCCGAGGTTCGGTCATACTTAATTTCACAAGAATTTATTTATAATTTAGAACGTCACGTGGATAGTTCAAGAACTAAATATACAAGTTTGGGATATTCAACTTCATTAATCAAATTCGTTATACACAGTTTTCTTCAACATAGATCAACTAACATAGACCTAACAGAGTTCGAGAATTTCAGAGATGTAAACATAGTTTTTTTTTTGGATTAAGGGTAAAGCTTATTGAATAAAATGTTTAAAACCATCTACATGAACCACTTGAGGGAAGTGTTTACCAAGTAGCATACCTACAAGAATACCCCCTATTGTATTATTACAAAAATGTGGGAAGAAAGACTAACACAGATATGATTTGCATCTAATTATGGTGTGACATAGTCCAATGTTGTCTAATCTTAGCTTAAGTCAAGGGGAAGCATTAAAGAATTGATGTTTTCATTCAGGGAGATGATTACATCTCACTTCCAGGAAGCTTTTGGCTTTATGATGAAGTTCGTACGAGACTTTGTTTGTTTTGTCATCATCAAATAAGGGAGGATTGTTGGGATTCTTGATTTGATAAGACAAAGTGAATAAAAGAATGAAACAAAATGGAAACAAGAAGGACCAAAATAGTCATCATGAAGTTCTACAAGATGTAGAAGAAAATAAAGATTTGGTCAAAATAAGATAAGAATGAATATTAATGAGAAGATAATTAATTGATTCTCTCATTAATATATTAATTAGTTTCCTTGTAAGCTTAGGACTCCTTATGCTATAAAAGGATGTTCAGGCATTTAGAAAGATCCATTTATAGAAAACTAGTGCTCTCCCAATGAGAGTCTAGATAGTTACATAGTATAGTCGACTGATGAGAGTCAAATAGTACACCATAGTTAGTTGGTGTAGCCCCAAATTATAGTTGGGGTAATAGGGAAATCATTCAATAAAGAAAACCTTGTGATAACATTGATTGGTGTTCGTTTATTATTCCGCTGCTGTGTTTATTAATCATTTGTTAATTGTTCATACCTAGATATAAAAGATCTAATCATCTAGATCTTTAAACATCTTAATCAATTTCACATATTTTCTAATCGATTTGAGGTCTAGGTTTCATGATGTAACACTACAAATTGAAATTAGGTATTTTTCATTTTTCCTTCAATTTTGTTCAATTAAAACCACTAGGGTACAATGTATAACTAATATGCTTCCCGTAGATATAATATAATTTTATTTTCAAATCACTCACGTTAGGAACATAATAAAAGTGTTGTTATGCATTGTCAATACAACCTAAAAATGTTTTCAAACACATGCATAATGATCTCATGAACAAATTTCGAGATACATAATTCATATGTATTTTTTGACTTGTTTGTTTGAGCAAAATCAAATTAAGGAGCGTTTGGATTAACTCTTAGGATTTTATGATTAGGTCAAGTTAATCGTTACTCCACATTTGTCGCATATAAGCACACATTAGACATTTGCATAATGAATGATGAATCTCATAAGTAATGTCTTCTAAAATATTGCTATTGATGATAGGTGAACAAAAGAATGTCTCTAGAAGGACACAAAAGACCAAGAACTCACCATAAATCTTACCTTACTTAACACACTAATTCTTCACAAAAATATCCATTCATAAAAATACCCTTACGACCCATTCATGAAGGAAGAATTGTTGATGAAACATTTGAGTCTAAAGGTATTTTAGAAAAGAACCTAAACAAAACCGGATTTCAAACCTTTCTTCATTTAAAAGGAAATTTATATCCAAAATTCATACACGAATTTTATCAAACATTTGAACTAACTCTTGTAAATGATCTTTGGATCATATTGTTTGAAATAAATGGAAAGAGAGTTGGTGCTTCATTTCGAGATTTTAGAATACTACTCAATATTCTGTTTGAAGGACACTGTTTTTACAATAATGAATGGTCTTTAAAATCCATCAATAAACACAACAACACTCCAACAAAAGAACACTCTCTCGACTCTTTGAAAACTAATCAAGAGGCAAACACACCTTATCAAACACACATTCCAACACCAAAGAAAATTATCCAATCAATTACAACAACCGAACAAACCATTTTTCCAAACAAAATTCTCAAGGAAGAACTTCGTCATGACATGAGATCTTGGAATGAAATCATTCAAGATAATGTCTTTGGTTCTCAAAATGACTCACCATTTCTTCCTGCATCATCATGTCACATGATGTATTGCATTCTAACAAGTATTCCTTTCAACTTTGCCTACTTTCTAACCAATCGAGTTGAAAATATTAAGAATCAGCCAAATTCTCCAATGCCATATGGAATGATTCTAAATCGTCTATATGATCACATAATCAAAAATAATCCTCATCTAGGAAAATCAAAATACAAATCATATTGGTCATCAATGAAACCTTGGATTCATCCTACTCATCTTAACTCAATTATCTACATATCCTCTGAAGAAGTTTCAAGTGTTGATTCAAATGATGATTGAAATATCTCTCTAGAATTATTGCTAGAGATATGTACTATTATTATTATTATTTATCATCTCTCGTGTTTAATATATTATATTTCTCTATTGTTAGGACTGGGAGTGGCAAATTTTATTTGCATTTGACTTGGATAATCTTCTACATTCTATCAACTTTCTATGACTAACAAATTTTATGATTATCACTTGAGTAGAAATGCCACTACTTGCTAAATGATTTGTATATTAGAATAGAACTACATATTATTGCTTGAACTAGTTGATTCTTCAATGTTGGTAGAAGCCAAAATCACTGAACTTAGGAAAAAGAGAAAACTGGAAATTTTCCTGTCTCTAGAAAACGGCCCCCTTATATACCCGGCGGCCCCCCAATATATTTGGGACCGCCTGATGATATGGGACCGCCACCAGGAGGTAAAGAAAAATTTCAAGTTTACCTCTTTTTCTGTATCTTGACCCTCCTACCTACATCCTCAAGTTGTCACTTCCCATATTGGCTAAACCATATTTGGCACTTTCTTCTTCCTAAACCATGCTTTGCCACTTTATCAAATCTTCCTCATTATTTAATCACCCAACTTTCATACTTCATCTCAATCACATCCTCACTTCTAAATCTTTCAAGTTCTCAATGTCATCCTCTAATAAAACCCATCGTGATTATTCACGAAAATACCAAAGGGACATTTTCAAACCTTGGAGACAAAGTCATGGTCTTTCTCCTTCACCACCTTCTCCTCCGCCAACTAGGACTACTCCCACCTCTCCTACCTCAATTATCTCTCTCTCATATTCTTCACCTTTACAAAACCCAACTAAAAACCTAAATGAAATTCATCATCTATCAAACCTACTTGACATAAATCTCCAACAAGCAATTGAAGCCACAAATTCTTCACCACCTACCTTACCATATATCCCTCCACCTTGTTTAGATCAAGTAAACTTTCATTCGTAATTTTGTCACTGTTGCTTGAATACCCGAAATCTATTTGATACATTGAAAGATGACCTCAATCGTATCAAATCTCTCATCATTGGTCCTTCCACTTAATTTCCATCCTCAATAACAACCTCCTCACCATAATTAAGTAATCTCAAAAGGTTAATTTCACCTAATAATAAACATTCTCTTTTTTGATTATGGCATCTTCTACTTCTCAAGAATCAACTAGTGTAGATCTATGCCTCATTATGTCTTTATCTACTTTCTATCGTAATGATTCATACAAATGTTGTATGAATTTGTCTTAGCTTTTATTAAGATCTAGTTTTAAATTGCATGATGAATGTACTTGTTGGATGTGCTATTCTATGAGTTTCTTGTTGGTTGAATGAAACTCTTCTTTTTTAATTTATATTAATTGTGTTAACTTGAAGATATTTGTCTTGCACTTGTTCTTCTAACTTTGTTTTGTAGCACAAAATTTTTGTAAGATCGATCACTTGGTGCCCCGAACAAAGGGGAGCTTACATTAGGGGGGAGTCTTGATATCGTTGATTTCTTTCTTTCTTCAACAACTCGACGATCATTCTTTTTGATTTCGACAAAAAGGGGGAGAAATGTAAAAATCACAACTTTCATTTAATAATTTGACATCTTTAATTTTATTTAAAATGAGTTTATATTTTATCATCATCAAAAAGAGAGAGATTGTTAATACAAATAATGCCTAAAAATGTTATTTATATTTTTCGATCTCTTAACGTTTTGATAATAACAAAATATAAAAACGTTTACAAATTATTAAACGTGAAATTTTATTTCTAAGATTAGTAATCACTTAAGGTATGGACAAACAAAATAATTAAGCATGATTAGTGATCAAGAAAATATTGTTCTCTTAATCTTCACTTTTAATTTTACAAAAGTATTTTCTCAAAAATACATTTACAAAATATTTTCTAATTAAAATAAAAAGTTTTATTAAAAACTTAAAATTTGAAATTCAAATTCTCCCCCCAAAATGGAAGCTTATACACCAGATACATCCTTCCCCACAAAAAGACAAAAAAGGGAGCAGACTTTAGGCGGCGGCCCCTTATATATAAGGGACTGCCAGGACCGCCCCCAGAGAGCCGTTGGGATTTCCTGCCTATAAATACTGCTCCATTCCCAGCAGAAAAACATTCCTCTTTGCACGAAATTTTTCAGTCTTTTCTTTCTCTCTCTAAACCTTCTTTCTCTCACTAAATATCTTGATCACTAACATACTTAGATCTTGTTTCAAGTGATCTAATCTCTTCTTCTCATCTCTTCCCTCTCATTCAAGTGCAAGAGAAGAACACTCGTATTCGTCAAGAAACGAAGTGTTAATTAGTGATCTCTCCTCTTTTCTTCTAAGTACCAAACCTCTATTGTATTTATTTTGTAGTTGTATGATTCGGATATTGTGTAGATCCGATAGTGTAGATCTTGTGAGTGTGTATATCTTGTGAAGTGGTAGATTGGTTCTAGCTAAGATTAGGACTCGACATTTAGCTTAGTGTTAGAAAATAACGTAAGCGACGTGTAAACGGTTTTCTCCGCCTAAAGGGAGCTTGTTGACATAGTGAAATCTCGAGTCGGATACTAGGGGAGTGGAGTAGAGCGAAGAGGTGCTTCGTAGCCGAACCACTATAAAATCTTGATGTATTGGTTTAGTTGTTTCTTTCCTTATCTCTTTACATTATTATTGTTATCTTGTTGTAGTTTAGATAGTTATTGTTGTTCATATTGTGATTTGATTTAACATATAACTCGAATCTATAGATTTTTGAAAGTAAAGTTTTTAAAACGTAAAACAAACGTGTAAACTATTCAACCCCCCCTTCTAGTTTCCACACAATTTCTTCAACAACTTCAACAAGAATGGTCAAGATTTGTGACTATCGTCAAGCAAACTATTGACTTGGACAAGGAATCATATTACAAGCTATTTGACATTCTGAAGCAGTATTAGAAAGAAGTTAATGAAATCCATGCTGAGAAAATAGATAAGAATGCAAATCCACTAACACTTGTTGCTGCTGCTCAACAATATCCAGATAATTATTATCAAGCATCAAAACCTCAAAGATCATATGCACCATCATTAAAACAATCATCTCATGCATCTACCAGATACAAAGGCAAAAAGATAGCTAAACCAATTACACCTCCATCTAAGTCAGCTTTTGATGAAGACAGTGATCCAAAACAAGCTCAAAAGGAGAAGAAAATGCAGAAAACTTAGCACTCATTGCAAAGTACTTCAAAAAGCTCTACAAACCTACCAACAACAACCTCAAAACTTCTTCAAACTCTAGAAACAATAATGTAGACACCTCTTCAAGGTACAAGAATGACAATCAGACTGGCCAGTTTGGGAATCAAAGGACTGTGACTGTTGTTGGGGCTAGGGAGACTGTAGGCAGTCAAGTAGTGCAACAGACTGGGATACAGTATTTCAATTGCAAAGAATTTGGCCATTTTACTAAGGAGTACAAGAAGCCAAAAAGGGTAAAAGATTACACGTATCACAAGGAAAAGATGTTGTTGTGCAAACAAGCTGAGAAAGGTGTTCCACTTTAAGTAGAGCAAGCTGATTGTTTAGAGGAAACGGATGAAGAGATTGATGAACAAGAATTGGAAGCACATTACATTTTCATGGCAAATATTCAAGTGGTCTTTCCTGTAGACTCTGACATTAATGATGAGCCATTAGAAAAGGTACAATACGATGATGAATATAATGTGTTTGCCAATGAGAGACAGTATTCTGAGCAACATGTATCCATTAATAACACATGTGTAGTGGAAAAGGTTGATAGTAATGTCATTCCTAATTCATCAGATATGTGTGATAATGATGATCAGACTGACAAAAATACTGAAGAATGTGATGATGAACGTGTTACGCTTGTTAATTTAATTGCTAGTTTAAAACTAGATACCGATGAAAACAAAAAGACTCAAAATCAATTATAGAAAGCAAACACAACATTGTTTCATGAATTACAAGCGTGTAAATCTGCACTTGAGGAGTGCAAATCTAGTCTTGGGGAATTTAATAGAACTCGAGATATATATTTAATTGCTCTTAATGATAAAGAGGTTGAGCCTGAGAAGTAAAAAAATTTCAAAAACCAAACAGTTGAAAATAGCAAACTTAAAAGCAGATTAAAAGAAACTCTCGGACTATTACCTCAAAAGGAACATAACATACAAGAAGGTTTGAAATTAAAAGCATATGAAATTTCTGTTGTCAAAGAGAAACATGATAAGTTAGTCAAACATAGTCTTTTAACAAAATCAAGTTTTGAAGGTCTTCTCAAAGAGAAAAATATGGTCATTAAGGATTTGAAAGTTAAGGTTGGAAACGATCTTGACAAATTGATTGCGGTGGAAAAACAACTTAAGTTTTTGAATAAAATTGTTTATAAACGTAACCAGTCAATTCAGATTATTCGTATGTTAGCTCCCAAAGGTTCAACATATAATGGTAGACCAACTTTTGTAAATCCAATGTACCTCAAGAAAGCTCAATCTGAAAAAGCCATATTTGTATGAGATTCCTTATGATTTAAGTGATCTTGTGAACATATTTGCTCCGAATAGAGAAGAGACCTTGACTCTTGATCAAGAGAGTAGATCAAAATTGAATAAGGACATAGTGAAACCATATGATTACATAAAGCAGAATAGTCTTTATGAAAATTTTAAACCACCTTCACGAGAATATCTTGATCAGTTGGCACGTGCAAATGAAATTCAAAAGATAATGTGGAGAAAATCCTTTGTTAAAACTAAACCAAACGTAGTTAAGAACATAGGTTTTTTACCAACTCAAAAGTCAATAAGTAAGAGTAGACAAGCGTATAATGTCATGACTAATAAATCAGTTCAAAATGATTGTTGATCAAACTTGGGAAAGACATACTTATGATAAGTTTCGTGCGCCAACTACTCAAGATATGGACTCACTTATAAAAGTTTGTTTGATGCCTCTTGCTTTAAAGACCCAAAATGATAGTTTCATATTTGTTCATGAACTTAAACAAGAGATGTTTGCAGATTTACAGTACGTTCAATCACTTGAAAAAGAGATTGACGAACTCGAATCTGATAAAGCTGATTTATCAAACATATATGATCTACTTCTCCAAGAGTGTGTGTCTAAAGATGTTATGTGTTCTTATTTGCATTCTTTATCTGATTTAGATGCTCTTACTGAATTGCAATGCTTGCATATTCATAAAATAAAAGAATGTGAATGTCACACCCCATAAATTCCAGGTTAGTATTCCAAACCATTCTGATTATTATTTTTGATTTTTATACGTTACGTTTAAATCCGGCAGTTTACTAGGAAGTTAACCCGCGTAAATTTGAAAAACGTCATCGAACGCGTTCCGACTTTGGATTTTGATAAGTTTAGATATTATATGAGTTATTTTATCTTTTCTAGGTGTTTCGTAGTTTACAATCACTCCCGGTATTTATTTTTACGCTTTAACGTTTAATTTACGTTTTTCGCGTTTTTGACCTAACGGAATCCCGGAAACTAAAAATCTTTTCGTGTAAATTTTAGTTATCGTCCATATCATATTGTTAAGCCAAAAATTTTGTTCATCCCTCCCCCTATACTTAAAACACACGCATACAAACACATAATTAAATCATGAGCATCTTTTGAATTTTCAAGACAAAACACCATCACATGCATGCATTAAGAAGGGATAGTGACATGCTTGTTTTATCCTCACTACAAGCCAAAGGCTCTTACACTTCACATGTATACCCTTGGACCACTATAGCATTACGGAATTTGAATTAAACATGGAACCATGGCTAGTTGCTTTGCTTGAACTCCCCCTCCCCCCTCCTTGGCTTACATCGGATGAACCACAAGGACCATGAAGTCCTTGGTTCACTCTTTTTGCTAGTCACCCATTCCTAGTCCCAAAAATATCCTAAACCCTAGTTCACACACTATATAAACCTCACTTTGCAAGACTTAGGTCATTTCATACATTCCTTGCCTCACCAAAAACATTTTCTCTCCCTCTCTTGCTCTCCTTGCCCACGGCACACATAAACACACACACTAAATCCATAATTTTGATTTCTACCAAGATTCACACATTCTATACTTTATTTTATCAAGATCCAAGGTTATTCCAAGAAGGTTTTCTTTGATTTTAAGTGTACTTCAAAGATTCTAAAGTTAGGGTTTTGAATTTATACTTGGGTTTTCAAGATCTACTATTTTTCTTTCAAGATCTCTTGTGTTCCATCTTGTTCATCATCTTTTGTAAGCAAACCCTAACTACTTTTTGTGATTTACTTTTATTATTTCTTATATGTTCAAGATTCATACATCCATATGTTGTGTTTTAATTTTTGAAAGATTTTAAAGACAATATTTCACAAATAATGATACTACTTTATTTCTCTAGTCAAATATTATGCTCTTGGTGAGATGAGAATTGATCAGTGTTGCAACAATAGAAATGAAGGGGATTAGGTTAGATTTAGGTGTGGTTTTGTTGTGGATTAGTTGGGAATGGAGATTAGGATAGACTAGGCACCATTGTGAAGTTTGGGTAGATTTTGGTTGCGTTTTTGACAAAAAGTGCTTGCTGTCCCGAATTTGTTTTGAGGTTTTGAGCGACCTAAAAATATTTTCATTAGGCGTAAAAGTAATGTTTCGAATAAATAGTTTTTCACATATCGCACTTTAAAATGGGACATGAAACGGCAAAGTTATGGCCAAATGAAACTTGAAACATTTTTCAGCAAAATAAGTGAATAGTGTGCTGTTTGGAATAGTAAAATGGGTTTTTGGACACTTTCAGACATTTTTAGACTTTCTAAACGT
The DNA here is from genome assembly GCA_026074375.1 of Tanacetum coccineum. NCBI lineage: Eukaryota > Viridiplantae > Streptophyta > Magnoliopsida > Asterales > Asteraceae > Tanacetum > Tanacetum coccineum. The sequence continues at coordinate 41,148 of BQNB010006493.1, read as the reverse complement.
TGGTGAAACATATAAAAACAGTAGGTTATTGATTAGAAACATTTGAAATGTCATAAAACATGTAAATGATGTCGGGATCGATAAATGAGGTAGGATTTCCAAAAATAGTAAGTTTGGTAAACATTTAGCGAAACGGACATAGAAGTTAAGCGATTAAGGCTAGTTAGAGCGTTTTGAAAATATGGAAACTTAATAAATTAGGGGACGGTATTAACGTCCTGAAACTAAAAACTTTCTTAAAATAGAAACTTACTAAAAATAGTAATTTTTGGTTAAACGCCGAAACTTAACGAAAAACTATATGATTTTATTTCATCATGTTTTATTAATCAAACTAAAGCAAACACACATGGATGTCTTGTGGTGATGAACATCTCATTATCTAGCAAGCTTAAGGCCAGAGATCGTTGATGTGGTTCACCTCCAACAATATTGGTCATACAACGACGTGTGTTGATTGTCTTTAAAGGTGGAGGGACAATTAAAGAAAAAGACCAGCTCTGGATTTACTAGTCGCGTTATGGGAAATGAGATGGGTAAGCGTGTTGTAGGTTCGAACCAGACTCGAAACCCATTTACAAGTGCAACTCCAAATTCAGGTACTAGTCAAAACCAGAATTCAAACCCGAGTTCTAGTAGGGGAGGGGCTACAACAAATAAGCGTTGTTACAAGTGTCAAGGTCTTGGTCATTTTGCTGCTGATTGCCCGAATCGTCAAATAGTTACCATATTAGAAGAGGATTTCGGGCCTGTGTTCGACGAGTGTGGAGACGAGGTTGAAGAGAATGTTTTCGATCAAGAGGAAATTACTTATGCAGATTCCGGGGAGGCACACTAGTGGTTAGACGGACATTGAGTACAATGGTGGCAAATGAGGACGAGTCATGGTTAAGGCACAACATTTTTCATACAAAGTGTACATGTAAAGGCAAAGTTTGTAATGTCATCATAGATGGAGGAAGCTGCGAGAATGTCATTTCAGCCACAATGGTTAGTAAGTTGAGGATGACTGAAGAACATCCACATCCTTACAAATTGTCATGGTTCAAGAAGGGTAATGAGTTAAGGGTTTCTCAAAGGTGTTTAGTGGATTTCTCTATAGGAAAAAAGTATTCTGATAAAGTTTGGTGTGATGTGGTGCCCATGGATGCGTGTCATATGTTGCCTGGTAGACCATGGCAATTCGATCGTAAGACTATGCACGACGGATATAAGAACACATATAGTTTCAAGAAAGATGGTGAAACCATTATACTTGGCCCATCTGACATAAGAAAGGAGTCAAAGAACCAGTTGTTATCTCAAGCAGAATTCTTAGCAGAGGCACAAGATGCAACTAATGTGTACGCTTTAGTTGTAGTAGAATCAAATGAATGCCGTTTTGATGTTCCCCATGAGGTGAAAGCTATACTTGATGATTTTGCGGATGTGGTTCCTGATGAGTTACCACCAGGCCTGCCTCCAATGAGGGACATCCAACACTGCATCGACTTTGTACCCGGGACTGTCATAACTCACAAAGCCGCGTATAGGATGAACCCCAAAGAGCATGAAGAGTTGCAAAGGCAAGTACAGGAGTTGCTGGAAAAGGGTTCCATTCGAGAAAGCATGAGCCCTTGTGTGGTACCGGTATTATTGGTTCCAAAGAAAGACGGGTCATGGCGGATGTGTGTGGATAGTCGCGCGGTTAACAAGATAACAATCAAATACCGTTTCCCAATTCCACGGTTTGATGATTTAATCGATCAATTGCACGGAGCAGCGGTGTTTTCAAAGATCGACTTACGTAGTGGGTACCATCAAATTCGAGTTCGTCCGGGTGACGAGTGGAAAACTGCATTTAAAACTCGTGATGGCTTATATGAATGGATGGTGATGCCTTTCGGTTTATCAAACGCCCCGAGCACTTTCATGAGATTGATGAATCAGGTCTTTCGAGCTTTTATTGGTAAATTTATTGTTATTTACTTTGATGACATTTTGGTGTTTAGTGCTACAAAAGAGCTACATCTTCATCATCTTAAACTGATATTTGAAGTTTTAAGGGGTCAGAAGTTATACACCAACATAAAAAAATGTCATTTTCTTACTGATGAGGTGTTGTTTTTGGGTTATATTGTGTCTAAAAAGGGCATTCGAATGGACCCTACCAAAGTTGATGCTATTCTCAGTTGGCCAACACCAACAAATGTTCATGAGACCCGTAGCTTTCATGGTTTAGCATCATTTTATCGGCGATTTATTCATAACTTTAGTACATTAATTTCCCTCATAACCGAATGTTTAAAAGGTAGCACATTTCACTAGACTCGAGAGGCACATGAGGCGTTCGAGTTGTTAAAGAAAAAGGTAACCGAGGCTCCCGTGTTGATTTTACCTGATTTTGATGATGTGTTTGAAGTCCATTGTGATGCCTTAGGGGTGGGAATTGGAGGTGTTTTAAGTCAAAATGGAAAACCAGTAGCTTTTTTTAGTGAAAAGCTAAATGAGGCGAGGCGAAAATACTCGACATATGACAAAGAGTTTTATGCGATAATTCGTAGTCTAGAGTATTTGCACAATTATCTTGTTTCAAAATTTCATTTTGTATTCCGACCATGAAGCACTAAAGTACATCAACGGGCAACACAAGTTAAAACCGAGGCACGCCAAATGGGTTGAATTAATGCAATCGTATAGTTTCTTAATCAAGCATAAGGCAGGAACACTAAACAAGGTAGCTGATGCATTAAGTCATTGGGTTTGAGATATTCAAAGAACTCTGTTGATGATTCTGATTTTGCGGGTATATGGGAGAAATGTCAAAGACAGCCTTTCCAGCCTTTTGTTATACAAGATGGTTTTCTTTTCAAAAGTAATCGATTTTGTATACCGAGTTGTTCTTTGCGGGAATTAATTATGAAGGAGGGTCATGCCGGGGGTTTAGCCGGACATTTTGGGGTGACTAAGACCGTGTCTTGGTTAAGCGAGCAATTTTATTGGCCACGAATGGAGCGCGACATTGCACGATTTATAAAGAAGTGTCGAGTATGCAGAATGGCGAAGACTCGAAGCACCAATGCCGGTTTATACCAGCCTTTACCTATTCCAGTAGCCCCATGGATTGATGTAAGTCTTGATTTTGTTCTCGGATTGCCTAGTACCCAAAGGAATAAGGATTCGATTTTGGTGGTGGTAGACAGATTGTCTAAAATGGCACACTTCATTCCGTGCAATAAAACATATGATGCATCGAAGGTTGCGTGTTTATTTCTACAAGAAATTGTTCGGTTGCACGGTTTACCTAAGATCATCACGTCAGATCGAGATGTAAAGTTTGTGGGGCATTTTTGGCGTACCTTATGGCGCAACATGGGAACACAACTTCATTTTAGTTCATCGCACCACCCACAAACTGACGGGCAAACTGAGGTGGTGAACCGAAGTTTGGGTAATCTGTTACGAAGTTTAGTCGGTGAAAACCCAAGACAATGGGATTTAGTGTTATCACAGGCTGAGTTTGCATACAATAGATCACATAATCGCACTACTGGAAAGACTCCTTTTGAGGTGGTAAGTGGTGTTAATCCCATCACCCCACTTGACCTTACACCGTTACCGACTACAACACATTTTAGTTCAAGTGGAGAAGCACAAGCTCAACGAGTCCAGCAAATGCACGCACAAATACGAACCAGAATCGAAAAACAGAATCAGAAGTATAAAGAGCGAGTAGATTCTCGTCGCAAGAGAGTCGTGTTTAAGGAAGGAGACTTGGTTTGGATTTGACTTGGGAAGGAGCGTTTTCCAGCGGGTAGGTTTGGTAAGTTGCAACCACGTGCTGATGGTCCGTTTCGGGTGCTCAAAAGGATCAATGACAACGCCTACAAAATCGATCTACTTGGTACGTATACCGTATCAGTAACATTCAATGTGGTAGACTTATCCCCGTACCTGACTGATAGTGAAGACGACGAAGATGAAGAGATTCACGATGTCGAGCAAGATTCAAGGGTGAATCTTTTCCAAGCAGGGGAGTATGGTGCACAATAGCTATTGAGATCATGGGTGGTTATTTTCAGTTTATTAGCTTTTCATGTTCTGTTTTTAGTTGTCTTTAGTTTTGGCTATATACAAAAGCCATGTTCTAAACTGTCTTAGCAGTTAACTTTTATTAAGAAATTTATAACAAAAGTTGAGACTTTATTCTCACAATATTGCTCCTGTTATACTCTTCCCACCATCAGTAATTGTTGTTGCATTAGTTCATACATCATAACCATTGATCTTACAAGTAACTGTATGACTATGACTATGCATGATAAGTAGATTTAATATAAACTGTATTAATCTTTGAGATTGTAAAATAGTTGATCTAAACTGTATTAAACACACGTCCCAAAATGTGTACTTTTTCCGAAAAAAAAATAAAAAATTGAGACATCTCACGGAGAAAACATAAACAATAAAAATGAAACGGATAAAGTATCATTTTACAAGATACCAACATAAATACTCAAAAAAAAAGTCAAAACCAGCAACCTCATTTCCCGGCAAAACATGGATGAAGAATCATCATCATCACCACCACCACAAGAACCACTCCTGAACCACCACCAAAACCACAGTGATCATCCTCCATGGCACACTCGCATCAGAACCAACATCACAACCTCCCTAACCTTCCACAAAACCAGCATATGGTCAGAGCTAGGTGGGTCAGTAGGAGACTTAGGCACATACATCCCCATTGTCCTGGCTTTAACCCTAGTCTCAAAACTCGACTTATCCACAACCTTAATCTTCACAGCTGTATATAACATAGCAACAGGTTTTTTTTTGGTATACCCATGCCAGTCCAACCCATGAAGTCCATCGCTTCCGTCGCTATGCCTATATCTGAACAACCGTTGCTAGCTCTGTCGCAAATCGCTGCTGCTGGAATATGCACAGCGACTGTGCTTCTTCTCCTTGGAGGTACTGGGCTCATGTCCTGGCTGTACCGTTACATTCCCTTGCCTGTTGTACGTGGTGTTCAGCTCTCCCAAGGGTTGTCTTTTGCTTTTACTGCTATTAAGTATGTCAGATATGAGCAAGATTTTGCCAAGAATCAGCAAGGTGGTGACCGGAGGTGGTTTGGTTATGATGGGGTTGTGGTGGCGTTGACTGCCGTTGTTTTCCTGGTGGTTACTACCGGTGCCGGAGAAAGCTATGATGAGGAAGGTAGGGTTAGGGTTAGGGTTAGGAGAAGGTTGAAGATGATGTCATCTATACCGTCAGCTTTGATTGTGTTTATTTTAGGTATCGTGTTATGTTTCGTTATTGATCCTTCTATTTTCTGGGATTTAAAGTTTGGGCCCTCGAAGTTTCATGTTTTGACAATCACGTGGGATGATTTCAAGACCGGGTTTCTGAGAGGGGCTGTGCCTCAGATTCCGTTATCTGTATTGAATTCGGTTATCGCGGTTTGCAAGTTGTCGAATGACTTGTTTCCGGACCACGAGGCTTCGGTTACTGCGGTTTCGGTGAGTGTGGGGTTGATGAATTTGGTTGGGTGTTGGTTTGGGGCGATGCCGGTTTGTCATGGGGCGGGTGGGTTAGCGGGTCAGTATAGGTTCGGGGGGAGGACTGGGGCTTCGGTTGTGCTGTTGGGTGTTGGGAAATTAGTTTTGGGGTTGTTGTTTGGGAACTCGTTTGTGAGGATATTGAATCAGTTTCCTGTTGGGATTTTGGGCGCGTTGTTGTTGTTTGCAGGGATTGAGTTGGCAATGGCGTCTAAAGATATGAATACGAAAGAAGAGTCGTTTGTGATGTTGGTCTGTGCGGCTGTGTCGCTTACAGGGTCTAGTGCAGCGTTGGGGTTCGTGTCTGGGATTGTGCTGTTTGTATTGTTGAAATTGAGGGAGGTTGATTGTGGTTCTGATGGCGTGGATGAGTAACCTGTCAAAGCTTGGTTGATTGTGGGTCTGCTATTCGATTTGTAATATGTAAAGAGTTCAGGAACTGTAAAATTTCCCTCTAGTCCGACAACCATATACGAAAACGTTTGAGTTTATTGACCATTTAGCTATGGACCAGTATCGCATACGGGCTGTTACGTGTAAATTATAAACCACTCTAAATGTGATGTTCTAATAATTTCATTGCAAGCGAATTCCTTTGAGTAAGACCACTGAACCAGATGTTGTGAAGTGGTTCATATTTGGCCTTAATTGCAAAAGTTGCCCAATGCAACAGATAATTACATTTGTTATACTGAAAATTAAAACAAACTGTAAAATATATTGCCTGTGCATTGAAATGAAATTGAATTCAACAAAGATGAAAATATGATGTAAAATATATGACTGTCTTATGATTTATTTGGTTTTGAGCTTATGTTTCATAAGCTCATTTTTTATAGCTTATTTTGAAAATTTTCAACTTATAAAAGATATTTGAAGTATTTAAGGGGGTGTTTGTTTCGGATTATATGTGGGATTATGAGTTTCAGCTTATTTTGAGACTTGTGAGCTTATATAAGCCCACGTATCTCAAAATAAGCCAGAAAATTAAGGCTTATGAAATATAAGCCGAAATCAAATAAGCTCGTAAGCTCCACATATAAGGCCGAAACAAACACCCCCTAAGATATTTTATTCAAAGAAAATCCCACCAATTTATGTTCCTTTGTAAATTTGAACCCAACTAACTTGTTCACCACCAAAGTTAGTTATGCAACTACCATCTCCTCCATTTTTATCATCAGTGACCACTCCCAAAACAAACACACTCACTTCCATCTTCTTCAAATACAAATGGGCCCCACCAAAAACCCTCAAAAAACCCCATCAAATACAAGTCACCAATTCATCACCTAACACCACAGACCCAAATTCACTTATCCAACACCTCTGCCATCATGGAAACCTTGAACAAGCTCTAACAACCTTAAAAAACACAAAACAACTTAAACACATAGTTGATGAAGACACTTTTGTTGTCCTAATTGATCTTTGTGAGCGTATGCGTGCAGAGCGTTACGCGTCTCAAGTTTACGACTTGATTACAGATTCGGGTACCCTTTTGAGTTTAAGAACTGGGAATTCTTTGCTGAGTATGTTTGTTAGGTTTCGAGATTTGGGTAATGCGTGGTATGTGTTTGGGAAAATGTCTGAGAGAGATTTGTTTTCTTGGAATGTTTTGATTGGCGGGTATTGTAAAGGGGGTTGTTTTGATGAGTGTTTGGGGTTGTATGATCGGATGTTGTGGGCGGGTGTGAGGCCTGATGTGTATACGTTTCCTAGTGTTTTGAGGACGTGTGGGAGGGTTAAGGATTTGGGTAGGGGGAGGGAGGTTCATGTTCATGTTTTGAGGTTTGGGTTTGGGGTGGACGTTGATGTGAATAATGCGTTGATTAGTATGTATGTGAAATGTGGTGATGTGTGTAGTGCACGGTTGGTTTTTGATGGGATGGGCGTGAAGGATACTGTGTCGTGGAATGCGATGATTTCGGGGTGTTTTGAGAATGGGGAGTTTTTGGAAGGGTTGAGATTGTTTCGTGAGATGATTGAGTCGTATTTTGTTCCGGATTTGATGACTATGACTAGTGTAATATCGGCTTGTGAGTTTACTGGTGATGAAAGATTAGGAAAAACTGTTCACGGGTATGCTGCAAAACATGTTTTTAGGAAAGATGTTTCTATAGATAACGCTTTAATACAGATGTACTCGAGATTTGGAGCTTGGGAAGAAGCTGAAAGAGTGTTTAGTACAGTTCGTTTAAAAGATGTCATATCATGGACGTCAATGATTTCAGGTTATGAGAAAAACGGGCTACCAGAGAAGGCTATAGAAATCTACAAGAATATGAAGATGGAAAATGTTGAACCAGATGAAATCACTATCGCTAGTGTTATTTCGGCATGTGCTTCATTAGGTCTTTTAAATATGGGCGTCGAGTTGCACAAGTTTGCCAAAAGGACTGGTTTACTATCGTATGTCATAGTCACCAATGCTTTAATCGATCTATATTCTAAGTGTAAACTTATTGATAAGGCTTTGGAAGTCTTCCAACGTATTCCCGACAAGAATGTCATATCCTGGAGTTCAATCATACTTGGTCTCCATATCAACAATAGGAGTGTCCAGGCAATTTATTTCTTTAGAAAGATGAAAGTTAGATTAATTCCTAATACAATTACTTTAATTTCCGTTCTTTCTGCGTGTGGTAAGATTGGAGCGTTGATGACAGGAAAGGAGATACACGCCTATGCTTTAAGAACAGGGCTCGGGTTTGATGGATTTGTACCAAACGCACTCCTTGACATGTATGTAAAGTGCGGGAAGATGAAAACCGCATGGAAACAATTTAATTCTATTGAAAAAGACATTGCTTCTTGGAATACAATGTTAACCGGGTATGCTCAAAGAGGAAACGGGCCAGGCGCGATTGACTTGTTCAACAAAATGGTGAAATCAGATGTAAAACCCGACCCTGTTACATTTATTTCTTTATTGTGTGCTTGTGGTAGATCCGGTATGGTAGAAAATGGATTAGAGTATTTTAGGATTATGACAGAAAATTACTATATAGTCCCTAACCTCAAGCATTATGCTTGTGTAGTTGATTTACTAGGGCGTTCAGGGAAACTTGAAGAAGCTCACGCGTTCATTATAAGTATGCCTATACAACCCGATCAAGCGATATGGGGGGCGTTGTTAAATGCTTGTCGGATCTATAGGAACGTTGAGTTAGGAGAACTTGCTGCCCGAAATATTATTAATATGAATGAATCAGAAAGTTTACAGTATCATACACTTTTGTGTAATTTTTATGCTGACATTGGTAAATGGGATGAAGTTGCCCGTTTGAAGATTTTGATCACAGAAAAAGGGGTGACGGTTGATCCCGGGTGCAGTTGGGTGGAAGTGAAAGGAAAAATCCATGCTTTTTTAACTGGTGATCAAACTCATCCTCAACAAAGAGAAATAAATGCTGTTTTGGATGGTTTTTATGCAAAGATGGGATTCGATGAGTTTAAGAATGATTTAGTTGATAAAATTGATGCCTCTAAAGCGGATATTTTGTGTGGGCATAGTGAAAGGTTGGCGATTGGATTTGGGCTTATAAATACAGCTCCTGGCATGCCTATAAGAGTAACAAAAAATCTATACATGTGTCAAAACTGTCATAATATGGTAAAGTTTATTTCAAAAGTTGTTAGGAGAGAGATTGCTGTTAGGGATACCGAATGTTTTCATCTTTTTAAAGATGGGTTGTGTTCTTGTGGGGATGCTGGTTATAAACTAAAAATTTTAAGATAAAAGAAACATTGTTGTGATATTACACTCGGCATTTCATATATGTACATGATTATTGTGCATACTTAATCTTATTAAACATAGGTATGTTTAAACACTGTTTTATGAAGACTCTTATGGCAGATTCAGTTTGAGGCAACTTGCACTGTTTATTTCAGGTTCATTGTGCTCGTTTGTTTTCATATTATTTATCATTACCTTTGTTTTATGTTGCAAAGGTATTTTAATTTGCTTATTTTGTTCTCATTTTCAGAGTATTATCTGTTTAAATACGAAGGCTTCTCTTGAAGTTTATGTGCTTTCATTCTCGATTCATGGACGAAGGTAAACTAAAGAGATTTCTCAAGAATATGTATAATAAGTATCTAGCAGTAAACTTATCTTGCTAATCACATATTTTCCAGTTTTTCTGTGTGTTCCTTTTGTTCCTTATTGTTTTAATGATTACTTGTCATATTAGAATGCCTAAACCAAATTAACTTATTTCCGTGTATATAAGTTGATGCGCATGTTAAGTTTAGTGATTGTTACAAAACAGCTCTAACAAATTAGTACTAGAAACTAATGGGTGGTTATGGTTTTTTTCGATTCTTATAGATGTTTTATTACACAATGTGTATCTAATACAACATTAAATGATAATGCTTATCTCAAATCATGTAGCTCTCTAAAGTCTAAACTGAATTTATACCATATTGAGGACCAGACCATTAGACACCGATTCGGTTTGGCTTAGAACCCTATAACCAGACCACAAACCGAAATTTAACTTGTGTTTGAAGTTAAATGTTTACACGTACTTTCACAGAATTTAAACCATAAGTCTTGTCGCCAGTTTGAAAATCAAGAATTGCACGTTTACAAAAATTTCGTCGTTCCATGAATATGGGGGGAGTTGAAAACGATTCCGATTTTTGGATTTCAACCATCATTTAATATTTGAAAAAATAGTTATATTTTCTAATTTGCATTCAACCAATAAGCACAACAAAGTCATATATTCTATTTGTTCCCACAAATTCAACGGCTTGGTATTACGATTATGGAAATTTGTATGTGTACCTCTTGATACCACTTATTTGCCCAAAATATATAAGAATCACAAATATTTGAAACACCGCCGACCCGCCATATAACTATCAGCACTGCCGGTGGGTAAAATGGTTTGGACAAGTCAACTAAATGGTTATATTCGAGACAACTTCCTGTTTCTGTAATTAAGGGAGCATTTAAATAAGTTTGAAATTTTCAAATACATAATCACTGTCCCTATGAGTGCTTTTTGCACTTATCAATCAATAAATGTTTGCTAAAAAAGTCAGCATATAGATGATTAAACAAGGCCCCTCACCAGGTGCGTAACCGTTTAAAGCCATTAGCGACCCGACTGTTTCACCAGCTTTTTTCCATTTGTAGTATCTCATAACCTTCATCAATATAAAGGTCATATATCCTTACACAAAATCATACATCATTGTCCATGTACTTTCACAAGCCACATTTTGTTTTACAACCAATAGTTTGTATACACATAAACTTTTTTTGACTCCATTGAGTGATGTCAAGGTTTTCTTGGCTTGAAGAACGAAATCGACAAACATTTTCAGTTCTTGTTCTTAGTTCCCCAACAAATTTTGAATTCCAGGTTATTTTGGCCTAAAGAACAGAACCATCAAAGATCTTCATTTCTTGATCAACATTTAGTTGGTACTGGTTAATCTTTTGTGACAATGGATGGAAGTGACATATATAAAGCTGCTAATAGTATAAGATTAGGGAGTCTTAGAGCAGTTAGTACATCAAGTTTAAGAAATGAAAGTACTTCTGCATGGAGTATTTCTGGTATGGATATTTTCTCAAAATCTTCACGTGAAGAAGATGATGAAGAAGCTCTTAAGTGGGCTTCACTTGAAAAGCTTCCAACTTTCGACCGGTTGAAGAAAGGTTTGCTTTTTGGATCAACTGGACCATCTATTGAAGTTAATGTCGATAATCTTGGAACCAACGATCGAAGGCAGTTGCTTGATAGACTTGTTAAAGTTGCTGATGAAGATAATGAGAAGTTCTTGTTGAAGCTCAGGGCCAGACTTGATAGGTACCGATTCTATTTTTTTTCATTTTGTCTAATATCAACTTACCTGCACTTAATGTACGCTCTAACTATAGGAACATGAGATAAATAACATATTATGGGTTAGAATATGTTGCTATAATTGGTAAGAATATAAAAGTATAAAAGATTTTCCTGCGATTAGAAGTTATTTTGGAATAAATAAAGCATTGTTGTTATACTAATTGGTAAAAGTGATACTTTTAGTAGTTGATCTTATTGATAAAGTGTACGCATTTCTTTTTTATGCAATCATCCTTTTAATATTTTGATTGTGATTATGGTTTCGCTAAATGGCCTTGATTTGATATGTTTATAGGGTTGGAATTGGTTTGCCAACGATTGAAGTCAAATTTGAGCATGTAACTGTGGAGGCTGATGTTAATACTGGAAGCCGAGCCTTACCTAGTTTTATAAACTTTCATATTGATCTTCTTGAGGTAAGTAATAGAAACCATAATCAACAAACATATCAAAAAATTCATGATGTCTTTGAGAATTAATTTATCTTAATTCTTGTTCATCTTTATGTCTTATAGGGGTTATTGAGTGCACTTCATTTACTTCCAAATTCAAAAAGGCATATAACTATCCTTGACGACGTCAGCGGTGTCATTAAGCCTAAAAGGTGAGAAGAAAGAACATAAAACCCCACGAATAAGCAAACGTTTGATATAGGGCAATTAACTTTTATAGGCTGGAAAAAAGCTATCCTGATTTCAGAAAAATTGTTTTAAAGTAATCACCTTCTAGAAGTTTCGATTTAAAATCCGGCCAAAAGCATTACATGTGGGTAACTTTTCACATTGACTTTTTTTAGCGTTGTGCCTGAAAGCCGGTTATCTTATGGCTGTTTATAACTTATGACATAAGTTGGTTAACTAAAACATAAATCAGTCAATATGGGATTAGCAGTCATCACCGTTTTGCGATTGCTTTTCAAGTTACTTGTAATAACTATTTGCATAATAACATTTGTAGAATGACGTTACTTTTGGGACCTCCAAGTTCCGGAAAGACAACACTCTTGTTGTCCTTGGCTGGAAAGCTTGCCAAGGAGCTTACGGTAAAAAGAAAGATCCTAAATTGACTTCATTTCTTAGTAACTTATTCAGTATTTTCTCCCATGACAGCATTCTAATTTTAATTTATATATAATGTAGATATCGGGAAAGGTAACGTATAACGGCCATGAGTTACATGAGTTTGTACCTGAAAGGACCTCTGCTTATATCAGTCAACATGATGTCCATATCGGACAGATGACTGTCAGAGAAACATTGGCTTTTTCTGCTAGGTGTCAAGGCGTTGGATCACGTTACGGTTAGTTTTTAATCATTTCTTTGTCATTATTTTTTTTATAAAGTTCTAGAGTTTCGTATAACATATTTTATGTACATACAATTGCAGAGATGTTAGCAGAGTTATCAAGAAGAGAAAGAGATGCAAAAATAAAACCTGATCCTGATCTCGATATATACATGAAGGTAAAAATTTGATCCTCCACACACAACAAGCATTTTGAATCCTTCATGATTGAAATTTAAAGTTTTAAAATCTCTATCATTGTTTTGTTGTTATTCAGGCTGCTGCAACCAAAGGTCAAGAAGCCAGTGTGGTCACAGATTATACTCTCAAGGTATGACAAATTTAATTAGCAGTGGTAGAAAGGAAGGGTGGGTAACGGGTCAGAACAATTTGGGTCAAAATGGGGGGTCGTTTGGTTAACCAAAAATATATTTTGTTCAAATCTTTTACATGTTTTATCCGTAACTTGTGTTTTAATACTTGAATATTGTTAAAAATAAATATATGCAGCTGTAAGTATGGCGTAGTTTGGCCGTAAATGAGTTGTTTATAGGCTGAAATTAGTCTGCATGTTAATTACTTTTAATTGTTATAGAGGGGTCAGGCTAGGAATTTATCTGTGTTTAGCGTGGTTAAGAAGTGTCTCAAATAATCGCGAAAGCTGATGTCATCAACAAAAGTTTTGTCATGGAATCGATTAAATAAAAAGTCTAGATGTGCCTCTCTAAGCTGTTGAATCTAGAAGGGGGAAAGCTCTATGTATTCAACGGGAAGACGCCGAAAAAAAAGCCGTGCATTCTAGTACACCCGAAATGGGCCGCCATTTTGGGAGGTAGTTCACAAGTTATATGCTCTCATTTTGGTTGCTTGAGCAAAATGCACCAGCAATATATGTTGATGGACCTATAAAAGAACCATCCGCCGTCCCCCCCCCCAGCAAAACCATAAAATTGTGGAGGAACAAATACGAAATTTGCATAGTAGTGTCTTCATTGAGACGGAAAGTCCCCAGATCCAACTTAAATGTCTAACTGCCCAAAGAAATTCAGTAGCAGCAGGATTAACCAATGAAAGTCCACCGCCCCCCACCGACCTGAAAGAGCGTATAGTCCTAGATCGTAAGCCTCAATAAGGAGAAGTTTATACATATGCCATAATTTAGGATACCAAAGATGCGGAAATTGTTGGTATGAATCGAGAGAGTCCTAGTAACTAGGACATAGTTGCGTGGTCAACCAGAATCGGTTAAAACATGTCCTTGTCCCGGTCTCAACAGACTGTGTAGCAGTGGCCTATCCCTGTTGTGTCCCCGTGTTGTTTTCATTATAACAAAATCTTACTTCCCTAGTCTATTTGTATGAAAAATCGTCCATCTTGACTTCGCTGGTCGCTCCTAAGGCATTGGCCTCTGAGACCACCTATATCCTCGTCCTGTATGAGGGCGAGCCTGACAGACTTGTCAGGGTTGTACGGATAGGTGGTGTGTGCTTGTAGAGGAAGGGAGTTTGTGTATTGGGGTGGGGTGGTGGTGGTAATGTATGTTGGTGGGTTTGTTACCGGTGGTTTCACGATTTTTGGGTGACCTCGCGTCCGGATTGCTTGGCAAGTATGCCTTCCGCTCCTGTTCGGCTGTTGTGCACAAACTATGTGCTTTGATCTGGTTGAGTACCCAGTGTCTCTTCTCTTACGCCCCCCTTCAATGCGGCTAAGTTAGTGGGGATATTGTTGTGGTGTGGCTTTCAAAGCGTGGGGCTCCCGACCCCCCCAGCAAGTGAAGAGTCCCCGTGTTTAAGAACTCGGACCACACCCCGACTGGTCCCGCTCTCCTGATATTGATCAACTAGAAATATCCTGTTTTGTATCTCTATTTTGTTTAGGTATATGGTAAACGGGGGCTCTTATCTACCGGAAGAATTCATTGTTTGAGAACACACACACACATCGAGTTCTCTCCACAGAAACCCCGCAACTAAACCCCTCGCCCCTAACGTTTGTTTATGTAAGCGTACAAAAGATAACATGTAAGAACATATTAAATGTGCTGGGCGGCTTAGTAGTACAAGATGAAAGCTTAGTCCGCCATTATCCCCCTTGGAATAGGCATGAATGCTATGACTACGTGGGGGGTTTACGGGGTGGGAACCGTTAGTGAGGTGTACGGTTATCCTGGGCTAGTGGGTGTTTTTTGGTAGGGGTGAGTTGCGTGTATGGTAGGCCTAGCATTAGGCAGAATTAACGTGCCTTGTGGGGAGTTGCTAGTAGTGGCTGGTGGTGCCGTGTGGAAGTGTTGGGGATAGAGATGGAGTGATGTGGTGTGGGTAGGTTGCTTGGGTGGATGTCTTGTGTATGTGTGAGTGAGTTGAAGAGAGGGTTGCTAGTGCCTGTGTCTGTCTAGGTGTGTGGGGTGGGTAAAGAGGTTAGGGGGTTTATTATTTAAAGCCGAATTAAAGGGATTTAGGTGGAATCTTAGGTAAAGGGGGAGGTGTAACTGCCTGTTGATCTGAACTGATTGGATGGTGATAGGAAAGGGGGGTTGCCTAATGTGCTTTATACGAGCTGATAAGGGAAGGGCGCAAGTAAAGGAATATAGCGATGTGACTGTGAATGGGAAAAGACGGTTGCGGATCCTGGGCATTGAACACGCCTTGTTCGTGGGGGGTGATAGAGGGGGTAGTAGGTGTGGGTAATTAGACCTGATGAGCTAATTGTGATGTGTTATCAGGTCATAGAGTGAGAGTGTGTGTGAGGGGGGTGATGAGTTGTAACTGGAAATTCTGCTATGTGTGTAGAAGTGGGCTTCGTGAGGAGCTAAGTACAAGGTGATGAGCAGTTGATGATGGGAGCGTTTTTAGTCGAGAAGTATGGGGTGTGCTGGGTGAGGCTGAGATGGTTAGTAGTACTCCCAATGTATTTAAGCACCTTCCCCCGATGGGACCAAACCTACATTTATGTGTATCTAATTGTTTTTTGGGTGATGCATCGAAACAACAAGGGGTTTTTCCCGGGTACGTGCTGTGAGAAGCCAGTGGGGCCGCCAAAAAAATGAGGTTGATAAAAGCTGTTATGCGTCAAACACAGTTGGAAGGAAACCATGAAAGAAATTAATAATCTATACCACACCTGGGTGCTGATGTAGCGGGGCAAAGTGATAGTGTATGCGTCAAGACAGTTGAAGAAACATGAGAATAATTATAGCACCCACGACCTGGAATTGGGTGTGGTGGTGTTTGCCTTTAAAATCTGGAGACATTATCTTTATGGGACGAAAAGTGTTATCTACACTGACCACAAGAGTCTCCAGTACATCTTTGACCAGAAAGAGTTGAATATGCGCCAACGGCGGTGGATCGAGCTGCTCAGTGACTACGAGTGTGAGATCAAATACCACCCGGGCAAGGCAAATGTGGTAGCAGATGCATTGAGTAGAAAAGAAAGACTCAAACCAAGACGAGTACGTGCCATGAGTATTACTATTCATTCTGGACTTAAGGCTAAGATTTTGGAAGCACATGGCGAAGCTTCCAAGGATCTCAAAGCCCTAGCTGAATGGCTAAGAGGATTAGAAAAACACTTTGAACGACGAGATGATGGTGGAATTTACTTCTCCGATCGTATCTGGATTCCATCAGTTGGTGGTGTAAGGAAATTGATCATGGATGAAGCTCATACTTCTAGATATTTAATACATCCGGGTGCGGATAAGATGTACTATGATCTGAGAGACTTGTATTGGTGGTCTGGTATGAAGAGAGACGTTGCTGAGTACGTTAGCAGGTGTCTTACGTGCTCTAAGATTAAAGCCGAACATCAGAAACCCTCAGGATTACTTCAGCAACCAGAAATCCCTGAGTGGAAATGGGAGAAGATAACAATGGACTTAGTCACAAAGTTGCCTAGAAGCAGCAGTGGGTATGATGCGATTTGGGTCATTGTGGATAGATTGACCAAGTCGGCTCACTTCTTACCCATTCGTGAAGATTACAAAACAGAGAAGCTGGCAAGGATTTATATCAACGAGATTGTAGCAAGACATGGTGTGCCAGTGTCAATCATTTCAGACCGTGATGGTCGATTCGCGTCACACTTATGGCAAGCTCTTCAGAAGGCGTTAGGTACAAAACTACACATGAGTACGGCTTACCACCCTGAGACCGATGGTCAGAGTGAGCGTACCATTCAGACACTGGAAGATATGTTACGAGCTTGTGTTATGGATTTTGGTGGCAGTTGGGATACTCATCTTCCATTGGTTGAGTTTTCTTATAATAACAGTTACCACGCGAGCATTAAGTGCGCGCCATTCGAGGCTCTGTACGGGCGGAAATGTAGATCCCCTGTGATATGGACTGAAGTGGGAGAAAGTCAGCTTATTGGGCCAGAAATTGTGCAAGAAACGACAGAAAAGATTATTCAGATTAAGGAAAGGTTGGAAACGGCAAGGAGTCGCTAGAAAAGCTATGCTGATAAGAGGTGTAAGCCTCTTGAATTTAAAGTTGGAGACCGAGTGTCACTTAAGGTATCTCCATGGAAGGGAGTGGTACGATTTGGTAAGAAAGAAAAGTTGGCACCACGATATGTGGGACCGTTTGAAATAGTAGAGCGTGTTGGAAAGGTAGCTTATCGGCTGAAGTTACCCCAGGAACTAAGCTGTGTCTACGACACGTTTCATGTGTCAAACCTCAAGAAATGTTTGGCTGAGCCAGATGTTCAAGTGCCTTTGGATGAGATCGAGATTGATGAAAATCTGCGTTTTGTCGAAGAGCCTATTGAGATTGTGGATCGAGATGTGAAAAAACTAAAGCGAATAAGAATCCCATTGTTCAAAGTACGTTGGAACTCTCGGCAAGGAGCTGAGTATACTTGGGAACGTGAAGACCAATTCCAGAAGAAATATCCGAATCTTTTCTCTAAACCCGTACCTTCTTCAGGTGTTGCAACCTGAGCCTTGAGGACAAGGCTCTTCTAACCGGAGGAGACTGTAACATTCCATATTTTCAGGTCATTTACGACGTCCTCTATTTTACTAATTATTATTTTTTTCTCGTACGCGTTTACTTTTAATTCTTATTATATAGTTAAATCGCGTAAACTAAAAATCAATAATTAACGTAAACGGACACCAAACGAATTAAAGTTTTCGTCAAGCAAGCAATATATTATTTTGACGAAAGTTTTACATCATCTCTTTTATATTTTATTACTTCGTGTTGGTTGCGTAAAACGTTTACGTTTTGCAATTTAAATACATTTAGGCATACCCGGAAGCACCAAAACTTTTCTACGCTTCAACAAATACCCACTTTTATACCCAATACATAAAAAATTACAAAATATATCTTATTTATACACATACATATCCGGTTATAGGATGAAAAACACAAAGATATTACAAGTTGAAAAACACAATTCCTTAAAACCATGGGATGATTCTTACTTTTAGAGACCAAGACCATAAGACTTCCCTATTTTGCTCTAAGTGTTCTTTGACTAGTCTTAGAAACACAGTATAAGGCTTGAGTACAAGTTTACACACCAATCTCATTGTAAAGGTGTAAAACACAAAAACCTTTCCTTCTTCCCCCTCTTTGGCCACGGCAACCCTCAATCCAACACCAAATCCATACAAAATTATATTTATCACATTTACAAACATACCTACATCATATCTAAGGCATACCATGGAAGTTTGAAGGCTTGGTTAAGCATTTTCAAAGCTTAAACTAATTTAAGGTTTCTTAAGAAAACTAGGATTTTCATTCTATATTTTCAAGCCAAGGGTTTAAATCACAAGGGTGTGATTTGTTTACCATTCGCCACTCATCGTACTAAGGTTATCTAAGATCCTAAACATTTCATTTATCATTTTATGTATGTATATGTTCTATATAGAAAAATCACCATTAGGAAACTTTAATCATGAAAAATGAACTTACACTTGTGATCATGGTTTTATGGACTTTTACACATGTCATATAGTTGTTAATATCATGTCATAATATATATATAAATATGGTATCATGTTGGTTTAAGTGGAAAATGTATAAGTATAAACTTGTAATTAAAGTTTACTTAAGAAAGTTTATGAGTTAAAAGTGTTGTTATGGACTTATTAACTTGGACATTTGGACAAGATATGGACCAATGGACATTATATATGTATGGCATATGATATAAAAGGTTGTGGAAAACTTGTGGTATTTTATAAGGTTGAAAAGTATATAAAAACAAGTTTATATAATTAGTTATATAAAAGATATAAAGGGGATGTTTTGGTTCGTATTTTGTAACAGCTAGATTATGTTTAATAAAGATAGTACGTCTCATGAGATTCCAAAATGTGTAATGAAACACGAATAACCGATTTATAACGAAAAAGACTACGGCTAATATACGTTTTACGTTTATAACGGATTTATAAAATAAACTTTTTAAAAGCAAGTTATAAAATACTTATAAAATATAAGGTTTAGTATTTTTAACAGATTGTACATATTTTTAGGATTCCAAAATAATAAGAATCATAATTTTCCAATCGATAACGAAGAAGTTATTAATTTCACGAGTTTACGATAATTAATACTTTTATAAATTTTTATAAAAGTTACTATTCATGACAGAAACATATATTTTGGAAACATCAATAAATTGATATACCTTTCAATAACAAAGACGTGCTCGTATAGAAACACTAAAAAATACGAAGCCTTTAACGAATTATACGAATTTACGGGTTTTACGTTAATTAAAGTTATAAAAAAAAAGTTTATTAAAATGGTCTATGAAACAGTTAAAATCACTGTTCTTCAGAGGGCTCTAAAAATTATGAATAAAGTCCCATTTTGATAACTCGTTTTAATACGATTGCGTGGGCATAAGAAAAGCAAAGAAAACGGACTTGAAACGTGAATGTTATGTTCATTTGTACCAAAACGTTTATTTTAAAACGTTTTAAACTCTTATATATTCATGATTTCTTTAAAAACAATTTGATGGTGATTAGCTATATAGAATGATATATGTTAGTAGTTACCCAATGTTCTTAGTACTTATACGACCTATATTAGATTTAGGTTGCATTCCGTCATTTTCGTGACGCATTTTTGTTATACTCAGCATTTTCATCAACTCGAGGTGTGGTTCATGCACCCATTTCTATCCCTACTTGTTTTTCAAACTATACGGGAGGTGAATATTACATGTTCGTTTTTACTACGAACACAAGTGTTTTAACTGTATGTATCCAGATTTATTGTTAACTGATATTTTTTGCCTAAGTTACAACACTTGAATTAAGTCCTTACATATCATGAACCGTCAATTGCTATTATAGTGAGCGCTAGTGTTGTGGATAGATCTATCGGGACTAACAATCCCCACCTGGAATTTCTGGTCACAAGTTGATCATGGTGCATTTAACATTTAGAGGAACTTGTAGGCTGTTTTGGCAGACACCCTACCTTATTTGGGGCACAGGCAGTTAAGGCTTCGGGGTCATGAGCTTAGTGCAATGATACATGTTTTGGACTATATGAATTTGTTTCATAGTCTAGTTTCACTTAAATCTTGTGGTCTACTCTTTACTTGATAAACCTATGAATTCACTCAACCATTGTGTTGACCTTTAGCATGTTTAATTTCTGGTCCTAAGGTATAAGCTTAAATGGGAGTCATGACGGATATCAATGAAGATGGATTCTGTGTTTATTTAAATTCGATGCAACTTTTATCTATAAAAACTTATGTCATCTTTTAGGATTATGAAGCTTTTGTTTAAAAGAACGTATGTAGTATGTTTATGACTCTTTTAATATTTTGGGACCATAACTGAAAACTCTGATATTATAAAATGCATCGAATGAAATTTTATTTAAACGTCTCTTTTGAGGTCGTTTCCTATATCTTGTTTGTTATACTTTGACGTAGCACCCCATTGTTACCATTCCGCTGCTAGCAGATTTTTGGGGTGTTACAAGGTGAGGATACAACTGAAAGATGGGTCAAGTTTTGTGTTACACAATGTCAGGTATATTCTTGACTTGAAAAGAAACTTGATATCGCTAGAAACTCTTAAAAAAGAGGGACATACCATAAAATTGCAGTTGGACAAAGTCAAGGTGATTAATGGTTCCAGTGCTATTCTATCTGAAATAAAAAGGGATAATTGCGTATACTCTTTGGATGGCCATGCAATGGCAGGTGAGCTTAATGCTAGTGTTGAAGAAAAAGACAGTCTTGCGTAGGTTTGGCACAAAAGACTAGGGTCGTATTAAGCATGCGGGAACTACGGCAGTTGCTGAAAAAACAAGGGTTGTTTGGAAAGAAAAGTCTAGGTAAGCTTGATTAATGTGAGAATTGTGTTCTAATAAAGTCACATCGAGTCAGTTCGGTGTAGGAAGGCACACTACTCAGGAAGTGATAGACTACTGGTATGTGCTTAATTACACATACCATTTTCCATTAAAAACGGACTTAAATGACTAAAAACGTACCAAAAATACATTGTATTTGTATGTTTGCATTTGTATTGTGCAGGAAACGGATATTCAAAAAGAAAGCCAAAAAACCACCGAACCAAGCACGGGGTAGAAAAGACAAAGTCAATCCAAAGCCAAAGTCAGTCAAAGTCAAAAGTCAGACACTAGGAAAATACAACTTTAGGACTAAAACTGCCAAACCTCATGTGTGTATTACAAAGAAAAAGACAAGGGCGAAATTGCAAACCGCGGAATAGTTCTTGTTATAAGAGCGAGGGGCACAAAACTGCCAACCCTACCCCAAATAACTCCTTTTCTTACGCCCAAACAAAACCAGTACAGAGTAGAGGATGTCTTCCCATACTTTCTACCCTGCAAAACCATAAACGCCCTAGAAGAGTTAGAAAAATAATTTTCAACCACTCTATCAAACCCCCCCCCCCCAGCTGTATAAGTGCCAAGTTGGCAATCCCTCACCATTCCCAAAGTATTTTTGATGGCTGAGATTGACTCACAAAGAAGCACAAAAGAAATTTGAATTTGAAGGCTGGGATTTGGTTTTAGGAATCTCCTAACACAACAAGCACACTTGGTTTTTTGTCTCTATAAAGAAACACAAGCTGCAAGTCGAAGAGATGAAGACTTCGGCTATAAATAGAGCTTTTGTAAGCCTTTGAGGCATGTGAGTAAACTAGTTATATTTTCGAATATCTTAAGTTAATTTTTCAGTTTTTAAAGATCATTTACCAGCTTTTACTTTCAGCTTTGTAACACTTTCAAGTTTTAATGCAAATTTGGATTTTTCAAGTTAATTCTTGATTCTCTGTTTCTCCTCTGTTAAAAGCTTAGCTTAATATGTTTTAAGCCTTATAAAATCATATAAGTCATTTGTCTTAAACTCAAATACTAAGAATTTAAGTAAAGTCACTAAAAAGTCCACACTCAAATACACCACAGCTTATTTTATGGATGATGAGCAGTTCTGGTGGGCTTATGGATTACTCACTGTTGTTTTATGCAAAGCTCAGAGCTTGTAGATACTTGGTTCTGTTAGCCCTGTATTTGAGCTAAAGGGGTTGTAAGTTTCTCTTTTGCTTTGTATTTATTATTTACTTGTTGAACTGATTATTAAGTGCTTTTTTGCTAAAACTGTTTATAAGTATTCTATTTTGTTATTTAACAATCTGTTTTTAATAATTAAGGACCAAATCAGCTTAACTATAAAAAGAAAAATGATTTGTGAAAACTTTAAGGGATATTTTGAACTAACAGTACTAACCCATAGTTAGTACTGCTAGTTCATTTTTGGGATTTTAAAACTAGCAGTACTAACTAAAGCTACCAGTACTAACTCCAAGTTAGTACTGTTAGTTAAAGCTGTTAGTACTGGTGGTTAATTTTAGCTTATCAGCTTATAATTTCTGCTTATTTAAGATTTCCTTAGTTTTTAGATATGAGTAAACCACATTTTCCTTTTAATGTCTTTAGGAAGTAAGCTTATTTTCTTTTCAAAGGTATTTTCAATAAAGTATCAGTTTGTTAGCTTTTTAGCTTTATTAGCCATTGTAGTTTATTCTAGTTTGCTAAAATAAAAATAAAAATTTCGTAATATGAGTGGCTTATAGGGTTAGTTAAATATCTGTTTTAGCTTATTTGCTTATTTCTTGCTTCATTGTTAATAACTAGTACACAAACCTAAGCAACACTATCATCTAACTTATAGCTAGCAGTACTAACTCCAAGTTAGTACTGTTAGTTAATACTGTTAGTACTACTGTTAGTACTACTGTTAGTACTGCTGAGTTTTTCTTGCTTAATTTAGTTTAATTGCTTTTTGAATTTGCTGATTTAGAGTTAGTTTACCTTATTTGGTTTACCTTAAGCTTATTTGAGCTTATTTGCGTTTTAGTGTAAAAGTTTTAAGTGTTTTTACCATTTTTAGTTTTTATTCTTGTTCCAGCTTATTTTCTTTGCCTTTCTTTTATGTGCATTTGCTTATTAAAGTTTGGTGCCCAATCCTAATCCTCGTCATATTCAAACATCAATCATCAATCGTCTCTCGATTTTCCATTTCTAGCCTCGTTGGGACATAACGACCCTGGGAAACTCTATCCTGCTTCTGGTCTTCATTGATACGCGAGATTTCGTACCTTGTTGTTTATTAATACACTGTTTGTATTTGTTACTATATAATAGGTGGTGATTTCGCTGCGAGTCAAATTTTGGGCGCCGCTGCCGGGGAAGGCTGTATACTTGAAACGATTTTCGTTACATTTGACACTTTTTGTTGAATCTGTGAATATTTTCTTTTATAAAAAAAAACATATAAAAAAAAAATATATATATATATATATATACAAAAATATTTTTCATTTTCTTTTATTAGTATAATTATCATATAAAAACATTTTCCATAAAAAGAAATAAAATTCACAAATTGGTAAAAATACCAAAATATAATATTCTTAATCGAGGTATTATCATAATAACTTCCTGTGAACTTGTTGGTTCCCAACTCGAACAAAGATTTAAAAACTTGCCTTTTGGTCTCTTACTAGTCGGCTCACATTGAAAGGTTAAAAAAAACAAACTATAAAGTGGGTATAAGAGGGTTGTTCCAAGGAACTACGGAACCGAATAGGGAGAATTAAGCTTCGCGCTATTCCTACTCCTCAGTCACCTGTGCGTCTATCTTTTTTTGAGAGCTACCGGAATGCTAAAGTAGATAATTGGTAGAAAGTTGTCTTATCTCGTTTGTCCGCGTAAAAATTACATTGTGATAAAATATCATTAAAAAACCAAAAAATTAGTGTAAATTTTTCTTTTTATATTTTCTTTTTTGTGCATGCGCACGTTCTCAAGCCCGTAAACGTCGAACAACAACAAGTTCCTCCGAATATTGTTGAATCTTCAAAAGATACGATGGCTGATGACGAACTATGGAAGAATTCGTTCCAGGCTCCAAGAGGGATACGAGGAGCCCAATTGTTGTTTTGAAATCAGAGGCAGCAATTTGAGATCAGACATGGGTTACTACTCTTGTCCAGAAACAAGCAGAGTTTTTGGACATGACAAAGGAGGACCAAATGCCCACATCCGTTACTTCAATAAATTCACCTTCTACTTTGAGATTCCTATTGTCCGGTCCACATCAATTAAGTTTGATGCTTTTTCCCTATTACTCTCTCGAGGGAGGCTGCCCGGATATGGCTTGCGAAGAAACCCCTCGATCAATTTCTAGACATGGGGATGAAATCGTTGCTAAATTTATCCAATCAGTTTTTCAACCTTCCTAAAAAACAATCTTCGATACAAAAATTACTAATTTTCAACAAAAAGATTTGATGAGTCGTTTAGTGAGGCTTGGGATCGATTCAAAGATCTTCTCCGAGCTTGTCCACGTCTTGGATTATCGGAGCTTCACACCAAACTTGTTACATTTTACAATGCCTAAATGTTAATGATCATGACTCTTGGTAACTCCGCCGCAGGTGGTAACTTTTTGGACAATAGGGCCCGCTCTTTGCTTCAAAGCATCTTCGAGAGCAAGTCAAAGTTCGTTAATCCCGATAGCAAAGCCATTGTTGCTAAAGTGTAGTACGGAGCGCTTCCACCTCCGGTGTATCCTCCCGATGTTGCTGTAATTGAAAGATATGGTTAGTTGCTTACTTCTCGAAGCAGACATCTCAGTTCCATCTCCCGCTCCGTATAAAAAGCGGTGGTTGAGCAAAGTCTGTGTTACTGCGGTGGTGCCCCACTCATATGTATTGTCCGGACTACGATAGGCAACAATTAACGAGATAACATCCAAGGAATGACGTCTCGCAAGCAACCGCAACAAATTCAACCAAGGAAAATTCTGGTTTACGTCCGCCACCGATGGCAAACAAAATTCTGACCCACCCGGTTTTCCTCCCATGCAACACAACAGCCAAGCCAACAATCAGAATCGTTGGAACCAGAACCAAAACCGTGGGAATAGCTACAACCAGGGTCAAATCTAACGACCCCAGGTTCAACAACAAGCCCCAATGTATCAACCCCCGGTTAATCAACACCCAGCTTACCAAGCTCCAGCTCATCAAGCTTCGGGTGTGTCAAAAACTGATTTTGTGAGCTATGGTCAAGGCTAATGTTGCGTTATTGAAAATCATGCAAAACCAAATGTCTACATAACCGGTCTTGATCTCACCAAAATAGTAAATTCTATCAAAGCTTTTACTTCAACGTTAGGAGGTTCATCTTCCTAGCAATAACCGTTGTCTAAAACCCGAAGGGTGAATTGAAAGCAATCACACCAAAAGCGGCTGTTTCATATGATGGACTTCAAATTTCCACCCTAGTGGTGGATGTTGAAAACCAAGGTGACAAAGGAAACGGTGCTTCTATCGGAAGTACCAACTAGACGTCCAACCTCCGATTAGTCCAAGTTGATGAACCAGTTGTCACGCCTAGAACCAAAATCGACGTTACCCATATCCATCTAGGGTTAACAAGGAGAAATCGCGAAAAAGGACGACCTTTTAGCTTTGAAATTCTTGAAATTTTTTCAAAATCTCCACTTCGAGCTGAGCTTCGCGGATGCTCTCCTGTACATGCCTAAGTTTGCACCGATGTTCAGAAAGCTTTTGAACAACAAAGACAAGATCTTGGAATTAACCAAAAAACCGGTTATGAAAATTGCTCTGGAGTTCATCTAAAGACATTTCCCGAAGAATTTTGGAGAACCCAGGGTAGATTTTGATACCATGTGATGATTTCCCAGAGTTAGATGAATGCTTGCCCTGGCCAGATCTCGGTGAAAGCATCAATCTAAATGCCAATCTTCGTTTTTGAAAAGTTTAATCTCCATAGACTGACCATACTTGGACTGATACTGAGTTTGGCACGAGACCGTTTCAATCTCCACTCCCAGCGGCATAGCCGAAGATCGTTTTGTGATGGTTGGAAACTTCTACTTTCCAGCCGATTTTGTGGTAGCTTGACTATGATTGCCGACCCTAGAGTTCACGTTGATGTTAGGGAAGACCATTTTTAAGCAACGGCAAGAGCTTGTTGATGTTACAGGTGAAAAGATGACCTTTAGGACATGATGACCTATATCCGTGACTTTCAAAGTAGGTGATACGAAAAAATTCTCATACTTTTGCCATAGAATAGTTTACAAGTCGACTTTATTTGATATAGCTTGTGGGGAATATTCTCAAAGAGGGTTTTAGGTTACTCGGAAGTATTCAAATGGAAAAATCCACATCCTTCTTGGAACCAATTGTTGATACCACTTCTCCCACCCTCCTCCATTCGAGTGGTAGTGATATCATTCTTGAAGAATCGAAGATGAACTTTCTGATACTTCGTTTAAGTTCAGGAATTGATGGATGCCAAATTGTTGATCCGAGGCAGGACATTACTTATTCTTGAAAGCTTTCCATAAATAGGAGCCCTTATCACTACTTCAACCATGCAAAATTATTTTCATGGGTTAGAAAGAACTTAAGTTTGTGAAGCCAAAACGATGAAACATCAATTGATGAAACCTCCAGAGGTCGAGCTCAAGGACTTATCATCCCACCTCGGAATATGCATTTTGGAGGGTGGACAACAAGTTACCAGTCATCATTGCTAAAAAGAATTTGAGTGTCTTGGAGAAAACCGCTCTAATAAAGGGTGTTTACAATCCAACAAGCGGCCATCGCTTGGGATAACTCTCCGATGTCAAAGGGTATTAACCCGGAATTTTTGTATAACAAAATTCTAATAGAAGAGGACTACACACAAGCGGTTCAACATCTAGGACGGGTAACCTAAAAATACACGATGTCATAAAAAATAGAAGTGAAAAACTTCTTGGACGCTGGATTAATTTACCCTATCTCGGGAATTGTCCTGGTAGCCGTACACTGAGTACCAAAGAAGGTGGTTTTACGTAATGAGATATGAGCAAAATGAGTGATCCCAAACTTCGATTAGTTACGGCGATGGCGGGTTATGCATTGACTACAGAAAGTTGATATAGAAAGCACACGAAAAGACCATTTTCCCTCTTACCTTTCATGGAACACAAATGCTAGAAATAGGCTTGCGGGGTTGGTGGGAACATATTATACTTTTGTTTTTCTCGATGGTTTCCTCAGGTTCATTTTCAAATACCCATCGGGCCAAACTTGATCAGGATAAAGACAGCATTTACTTGCCCATACGGAACCTTTGGCCTACCGCCGCATTGCACTTTGGACTCTACAATGCACCTAGGCACATTCCAGAGATGTATGTGGCAATCTTCCACGACATGATCGAAAAACGAGGAAGTGTTTAAGGATGATCTTTCGGTTTTTTGGAAGTTCTTTCTCCTACATGCTAAAACCCCATTAGGTAAAGATGCTTAAGCGGTGTGAAGACACCAATTTAGTCCTAAACTGGGAGAAAAGCCATTTCATGGTAAAGGAAGGCATTGTTCTTGGACACAAAATCTCCAAGTCAGGAATTGAGGTCGATCGAGCTAAGATTGATGTTCATTTCAAAGCTCCTCACAGACTACTGTAAAAGGCTGTCGCAGTTTTTCTTGGGCACATGCGGGTTTTATAAAAGATTCATCCAGAATTTCTCAAGAATAGCCCGTCCCATGACCATTTGCTTGAAAAAGAGACTCCGTTTTATTTCTCTAAAGAGTGTATTGAAGCATTTAACACTCTCAAAAAGAATCTACGAGGCTTCCATATCCTGATTGCCCCTGGTCTGGAAATGAACCATTTTGAACTTATGTGCGATGCATAAGCGATTTTCGCCTTAGGTGCAGTCTTAGGGGCAACGTCATGAGAAACATTTCAGACCTATAATTATGCAAGTAAACAATGAAATAAGGCGGAATGGGAATCTCGTTACTCCACGACAGAGAAAGAAATGGTAGCCGTGGTGTACGCATTGAATAGTTCGTTTTACCTTGTCATGACACTAATGCACTGTGTTACGGATCATTCCGCCCTCAAGTATATCTTTGAAAAGTAAGATTCAAGGGACTGAGATCGCTCCGATGGGTTTGCTCCTTCAAAGAGTTCAACTTTGATGTAGTTGACACGATTGGAGTGAGAAACATAGCGGACTGATCATCTATCATTATTAGAGAATCCTCAACGAGACTGAGGCTCGGATCCAAAGGAGATAACATGATAAGGTTCCTCTTGAAACTCTTAGTTTCATTTGCATGTTCTTGATGCTAGTACCCATGGTTTTGCTGACATCTGCAAACTACCATGCGGAAATTTCGTGATCAAGGGATGTCAACCCAGCAGAAAGAAAATTCTTTACAAGCGTGAAGCCATTACTTTTTGGGACGACCCCTTTCTATTCAAGATCTGTGCTGACCAAGTAATTAGGCGTTGTGTTTCGGGGCAAGAAGCTTTTGACATCCTCAAAGCTTGCCACAGTGGACCCACCGAGGGACACTACGGTGCCAATTACACAGCTAAAAAGATCTTTGATTCAGGTTTCTATTGGCCCACGATCTACAAGGATGCCCACGACTTTGTCACCCGATGTGACATATGTCAACGTCAAGGAAAAATTTCATAACGGGATGAGATGCCACAAAATAAGGTGTGAGTAGTTTGTTCGTTGAACTCCTTGTCATGCACTACCTGAAACAAGGGATAAACAATCAGTAGGATAGGCTTTTTAGGATAGAAATTTTTTTAATACAAAAATCAAATATGAAAACTAAGATTCTGATTCTGTTTTAGTTGATCGATACGCCATATTCAATAGAAGTGAATACGCCGTATTAATCAGTTGAATGAATACGCTGTATTTGACAGAAAGTTGGATACGCCGTATCCAATGGAAGTGGATACGCCGTATCGAGTTATCGACCAGAACAGTGTATTAGGAAAACAATTAAATTAAACACACAAATATACAAGCAAATAATTAAACTAACAAATATACAAGAATATACACTAATCTAATTAACACTACTCCTAAGGGTTAGATCTAATGTTAAAAACCAAAATATAAAATAAAAATCAAGATTAATTTTCACTCCCCGGCAACGGCGCCAAAAACTTGATGTGTCATTGTGTGGTGTATATTTTTATGATTCAAGTTTTAAATTTATATTTTGCCGACTTAACCAAAAACAACACTTTAACGGGAAGTGTACCCGGTCGGTGGTAGATTCGTGGTAAGTAGGGTGTCGAACACTTGAAGCAAGGTTAAATCTCTCAATTTATTAATATTTTGGTTATCTAATCTAAGTTAATTCTAATCTAAGTCAAACCTATGCTAATCCTATGTTAGTTCTAATCCTAATTCTAACAGGTAAAAGGGGGGTTTCAGCCTGAGAGACTGGCACGGGTTTGGTTGGTGACTACAATCAATTCAAGACACTTTAACCTACGCAAGCAAATTAACAGAAGATAAAAGAGCGGTCAAGCCTTATGATAGAAAACTGCATTAGACATCATTAATCCAAAATAGGTTGATGAAAATTCTTGGGTTGTTATATTCTGCCACTAGACTTATTTTTAGTAGGCTCAGGTACAGATTCACTCACAATCCTTGCATGAGTAGCATGGACTTTTCTTGCTGCTTCTGCTTTTTTAGCTTCAAGTTTGCTTATAGACTTACCTAACTCCAAAGAAGCTTTAGGGTCATCAGTAATAATGTTGTCATAAGCAAACAGTGTGAATTTCTTCTGGATTCTTCTGCTAGTAGTCTTCTTCTTAACAGGTTTAGGTTCAGGTTCAGACTCTTCAGATACATCAACGGTTTCTTGAGAGTCATAAACAGTCTTCTTACCCTTTAAACCTTTTCCTTTTCTCTTCTTGGGAGGAATCTGACCAGTAGAATACTTGATGAACATTTGATAGGATTCAGATTGTTTGATTGCTTCTGTCAGCATAGTCTCAGGAATAGGAAGTCCATATTCCTGATAATCTTCACCTATTCTGACAAACTTTAACCTACTTACAATACCATCATCTTTGATTGAGTGATAATGTTGAAACTTGAGCTTGGAAAGAGACTTGTGTGGCTTGAGGAAGTGATTGATGATGATTTTGGTAAATCGGGGATATGGCATGTTTTCCCGCCTAGATTTCTTCTCCTTCCTGTGATCAATTTGGTAAGCAAGATCTTCCCAAATCACTCAGGATAATCGACATTCTTTCTGTTGAACATGCCCTAAAGTATGTCAATTCTAGACTTTCTAAGTTTGTCATTGCTAGCAGTCTTTCCAGAGAGACACTTATTAATTATAGCTGCCAGAGTTCTCCATGGCTGGTGCATGTGATCCACAAACATGTTGGTGTGCTTGTACAGTAGACCCTTGTAGCTAAGATCAATGAGAAAAGTGAGTGCAATATCATCATCTGGTACATCAGTTAAATCTACACCTTCCACTCTTGGACAAATATCAAGAATCGTCTTGAATACATTAGCATTGACCACACACTTCTTGTTGGCTAAGAGAAATTCATAAGAATCTGTGCCTTGAAGCTTCTTGATAGAATACCAGAATTGTTGCATAAATATTCTAGGGATGTCTGCAGAAATGATGAAGGCCTTGAAGCATGTGGAGTTCTTGATCACGTCAATTATAACTTGAAATGTCTCTTCCTTCTGTGGCACAGTGGTTTCCAGTTTGATATTTGTAGAGCCGATCTTAACTCTCTCAGAGAATGGAACCCATTTTTCATTACGAGCAGCAACTTGTTGTTTTTCTTGAGGATTCATGATTCTGCTTAAGAATTAACCAATACAGTTTATATATACAACATATATATTTTACTAATTTAGTCTGGTTATCCTTGATGATATGATTGATCTATGATTAGGTTTCATGCAAACACGGCAGAATTACTACACTCTAAGAATGAGCCAACTAAGGTCAATAGTCAAAGTTAATAGAAAAAGTCAACAAGACAATTCTAAGGAAGCTTAGATCACATATTCAATTAGAGGAGTAATTGAACCTAGCATGTTTCGCTTAGAACAAGCAAACATGTTTCGCCTGGAATGAAAGAAACATGTTTCGCTTGAAATTGAGTAAAACATGTTTCGCTCAGAAAACATGTTTCGCTACATTCAAGCAAACATGTTTCGCTTCATTTAACAAAGCATGTTTCGCTTCATTCAAAGCTAGTTAACTCAAGTTTTACCAAGTTAAAACCTTTAAGCACATCTAACAATCCTTGCACATCTAACAATCCTTGCATATCAACAATAGCATCACAGAATCAATATCCACAAACTTTAAACAAAATTTTAAGCATGATAATGGCAATTCAAGCACACATTGAGAAGAAAATCACATGGCAAACATGTTAAGAACCATTTAGGACAAATACTAAGCACTTAGGAGACAACATTAGTTTACAAACACACTTAGAATACCTCACGAGCAAGATTATACCACTTTTAGATCTAATGAACCTCAAAACTACAACTTTTCCAAGAAAAATTCTAAGGAAGTAAGACCATGTAACAAGGGAATAAACATGCATCATAGACACTCATTGGTATGTGCTTAATTACACATACCATTTTCCATTAAAAACGGACTTAAAAGACTAAAAGCGTACCAAAGATACATTGTATTTGTATGTTTGCTTTTGTATTGTGCAGGAAACGGATATTCAAAAAGAAAGCCAAAAACCCAAACCAAGCACGGGATGGAAAAGACAAAGTCAATCCAAAGCCAAAGTCAGTCCAAAGTCAGCCACATGAAGAAAATACAACTTGAGGGACTAAAACTGCCAAACCTCAAGTTGTATTACAAAAGAAAAAGACAAGGGTCAAAATTGCAAACCGGGCAAAGATTGCATTCAAGTTATATAACTTGAGGGGACAAAACTGCCTACTTACCCAAAAGCCTTCTTTCCCGCCCCAACAAAAACCCAGGTACAACTTGGATGTCGTCCCATACCTTCTACCCTGCAAAACCACTCAACACCCTAGAAAAATCATTTCAACCACTCCTCTATCAACCCCCCAGCTGTATAAGTGCCATGTTGGCAATCCCTCACCATTCCCAAGTATTTTCGATGGCTGAGATTGACTCCAAAGAAGCACAAAAGAAATTGAAGGCTGGGATTTGTTTTAGAATCACCTCACACAACAAGCACACTTGGTTTTTGTCTCTACAAAGAAACACAGAAGACACAAGAGAAAGAAGTCCAAGAGAAGAAGACTTCGGCTATAAATAGAGCCTTTTGTAAGCCTTTGAGGCAACTAGTTAATTTTAGAATATCTTAGCTTAATTTTCAATATCACTTAGCTTATTTCAGTTCTTAAAGTTATTTACAGCTTTTACTTTCAGCTTTGTAACACTTTCAAGTTTTAATGCAAATTGGAGGTTTTAAGTCAATTTACAATTCCAAGTGTTAAGTTTCTTAATTGTGTTGTTTTGTATTCAAAAAGCTCTCAACACAGCTTGTTTACAAGCTGCTTTAATTAAGTAAATTTAAAAAGTTAAGTAGTTAAAGAGAAAATCACTCTCAAATACACCACAGCTTATTTTATGGATGATAAGCCAGTTCTGGATGGGCTTATGGACACTACTAGCTTGTTTTATGCAAGCTAGAGCTTGTAGATTCTTGGTTTAGCCCTGTTTTGAGCAAGGGTGTTGTAAGTTTCTCTTTTTCTTGTTTCCTTATTTACTGTAGAACTGCTTATTAGTGCTTATTCTTGACTAAAATCTGTTTATAAGTATTCTATTTTGTCATTTAACAATCTGTATTTAATAATTTAGGACCAAATCAGCTTAATATAAAGAGAAAAATGATTTGTGAAAACTTTAAGGGATATTTTGAACTAACAGTACTAACCCATAGTTAGTACTGCTAGTTCATTTTTGGGATTTTAAAACTAGCTTAGTAATAACTTTAAAGCATACCAGTATCTACTCCAAGTTTAGTTACTGTTAGTTAAAACTGTTAGTACTGGTGGTTCATTTTAGCTTATCAGCTTATTACTTCTGCTTATTTAAGATTTCCTTAGCTTTTTAGAGTAGATTAAACCATTTTCCTTTACTGTCTTTAGGAGTAAGCTTATTTAAGCTTATTTTCCTCTTCAAAGTATTTTCAATAGTGTATCAGTTTGTAGCTTTTTAGCTTATTTGCCATTTTAGTTTAATCTAGCTGCTTATTCTTATGCCTGAATGCTTATTAGGGGTAGTTAAATATATGTTTTAGCTTATTTGCTTATTTCTTGCTTCATTGAACTAACAGTACTAACCTTAAGCTAGAAGTACTAACTTAAAGGTAGCAGTATCGTTTTTCTTTTATCTTTTCAGCCCTACTTCGATCATCCCATGATTATTTTAGGGTTATAAGATTTTTGAAATCGATTTATTTCTTTTTTTAGGGTTTGGCGGCGGTTTCTCTTTTCCTTTGAATCGATCTATTCTAATCGCTGGGTACCACCTTTCGTATTTTCGTTTGGTGTTTACCTTCGATTAGGGTTTCTTGCTTCTAGGGTTGGTACCGTTTGATTTTATTCGGGGACTGATTGGTTGATCTACGCATATTAACTGTTATATCTTAATCTTTTGGCTGTTTTACGATGGATGTTGGTTAGGGCTTGATTCATCACGTGGTTGGAACCCTAATTTTTAGGGTTTCTGTCTTTTGCTGCTAATCATTGTTGCTGTTGGTTTGTTGTTTGTGTGTGGGGTTTGATAGTATGGAGAGAGGGTTTGTATCGAGTAGTTCTACAAATAAGAATGACGCTGGAGAAGGTATGACGAAGAAAGACTCTTTATTTTGTGATTTAGCAAGCAAAATCACGAATATTGATGGAAAGATAATTGGCAAGGATGGTAAACCACTAAGATCTGTTAGACGCGTGGTCTTTCAGGATCCGATTACTGTTACAGAGGTGAACAAGGCTGGTGTTGCAGAGGTTAGTTGTAATGAAGCTTGCGTGAAGGATCCAAATAGTGATGTTGATGGAATTATGAATAATCCCATGCAAAGGTCGTTTATAGAAGTTGTAAGCCCGGGTTCTGCTGATAAACAAAGGGGAAGTGAGGTGCCTAAACAAAATGTTAATGAAGAACCAGTTGTGGCCAAACGGGTTAACTTTAGAGCTCTTATTAATAAGGAGCAGTTTAAGCTAATAAATGATTACGGGTATCCAAAAGGCTTGCATGGAAGATGTGAAATCCAGGTATGATAATACACTTATTGGGTATTTTGTTGGAAAAAGTCTGGCATTCTCCATTGTCCAAACTTATGTTAAGAATACTTGGGCTAAGTTTGGTTTGTCGAAACTTATGAAAACTGATAATGGGGTGTTTTTATTCAAATTTGAAACTAAAGGAGGCATGGATCAAGTGCTTGAACGAGGTCCATGGTTAATTCGTAATACACCTCTTATTCTTAATAAGTGGTCACCTAATAGTTCGTTGAAACCTGATGAGGTATCTAAGGTGCCGGTTTGGGTTAAATTGTACAATGTCCCCGTGGTTGCATATTCGGATGACGGGCTGAGTTTGATTGCTACGCAAATAGGGAAACCAATTATGTTGGACGCTTTTACAAGCTCTATGTGTGTTGATTCATGGGGACGAATAAGCTTTTGCTCTGTGCTCTTTTGAAATTCCACATGCTGATTCAGAATTAAAGAAAGAGGTTAGAATGGCTATTCCGGTTGATGATGATGATGATGGGACTGATTATACTAGTGAAGTTATCCGTGTGGAATATGAATGGACGCCGCCACATTGTTTGGATTGCAAATTATTTGGTCATAATTCTAGAAAATGTCCTAAAAAGGTATGTGAGCCGGAGGTTGTTGATAATTCGGATAAAAACAATGATGGTTTTACCGATGTGGTAAATAGGAAAAACAAAGGGAATAAGGTTGCTAATCAAATGCCTAAGAACCAGATTGCGGGTATTAAATTTCATAAGCCTAAATCAAGCTTTTATAGACCGATAAATAAGCAGGCCAA
Source organism: Tanacetum coccineum (assembly GCA_026074375.1). Taxonomy (NCBI): domain Eukaryota; kingdom Viridiplantae; phylum Streptophyta; class Magnoliopsida; order Asterales; family Asteraceae; genus Tanacetum; species Tanacetum coccineum. The sequence goes on along the minus strand of BQNB010006493.1, from coordinate 6,023 downwards.
TGATAAGCAAACTAAGAAGAAACCGGCTGCTAATGATAAGGCTTCTACATCGCATGCTAGTGGTGAAAAAAGTACTCTGACTTCTAATGCGTTTGACGTTTTAAACTCGGAGGAGGGGGCTGAATTTGGGGATTCGAATCCTATAATAAAGACGACTCATGTGGAAGGGGATGCTAAAAGTCTTAAATCTGGTACTGAGGAAGCTGTAAAGGAGCAACAAAAGGATAATTTGTGGTCAAAGTTTAAAGCGGCAAAGGAAGCTTCTAAAAATAATCCTAGATCCTCGCCGGTTGTGGAGGATTCAGAGGAGGATGAGGTTCTATCTGTTCAAATGCGAATAAACTTCTCGGAGTGCGGTAGCAGTTTCTCTATGGAAATGCTTTATCATGATGTTTAGTGCTTATCTTGCTTAGTTGTCAGTTTAGAAATAGTTTGTGTCACCTTCTTAGTTAGTATTGTTAGTTATGAGTTAAAACTGTTAGATTGATTCAGCTTATTTAAGTGTTTATTCTTGATTGAAGTCTGCTTATAAATGCCTTATTTTGTTGTTTGATAATCTGTTGTTAATAAATTAGGATTAAATCAGCTTAAAATAAAAAGCAAAATGATTTTTGAAGACTTTAAGGGGTATTTTCAACTAGCAGTACTAACCCCATAGTTAGTACTGCTAGTTCACTTTTGGAACCTTTAAAGCTAGCAGTACTAACTCAAAGCTAGCAGTACTAACTCCAAGTTAGTACTGATAGTTAATACTGTTAGTACTGTTGTTAGTACTGCTGAGTTTTTCTTGCTTAATTTAGCTTAATTGCTTTTTGAATTTGCTTATTTAGAGTTAGTTTAGCTTATTTGATTTGTCTTAAGCTTATTTGAGCTTATTTGTGTCTTAGTATAAAAGTTTTAAGTGTTTTTACCATTCCTAGCTTTTATGCCTGCTCTAGCTTATTTTCCTTGCTTCTCTTCTCGTGCATTTGCTTATTAGTGTTAGTGCCCAATCATTCCTTGTCATATTCAAACATCGATTATCAATTCGTCTTTCGATTTTCCATTCAAGCCTCGTTGGGACATAACGACCCGGGAACACTCTATACTGCTTCCGGTTTCATTGATTTCGTGGATTTTGATCCTTGTTGTATATTTATATTTATTGGTATATAAAAAGGGGTAAGATCGCGCGAGTCAAATTTTGGCGCCGCTGCCGGGGAGGCTGTGAAAAAGATTATCGTTACGTTTGACAATTTGTGTTTAAATCTGTGAATATTTTCTTTATAAAAACATAAAAAGTACAAAAATATTTTTCATTTTCTTTTATTAGTATAATTATCATATAAAAAAAAAACATTGTCCATAAAAAGAAGAAATAAAATTCACAAATTGGTAAAAATACCAAAATATAATATTCTCAATTGAGGTATTATCATAATAACTTCCGGTGAACTTGTTGGTTCCCAACTCGAACAAAAGATTTAAAAACTTGCCATTTGTGTCTCTTACAACGTACGACTCACCTTGAAAAGTTAAACAAACTATAAAGTGGGTATAAGGAGGGTTGTTCCGAGGAACTACGACCCGAAAGGAGAAATAAGCTTCGCGCTATTCCTACTCCTCCGCTCACCTGTGCGTTTATCTTTTTGAGAGCTACCGTGAAGTAAGTAGATTATTTGGTTGAAGTTGTCTTATCTCATTGTCCGTTAAAATCAATTGTGAATAAATCATTGAAAAAACCAAAAAAATTAGTGTAAATTTTCTTTTTAAATTTCTATTTTGTGCATGCGCACTCGTTCTCAAGCCCGTAAACGTCGACAACAACAAGTCCGACAAACTTCTGTTGAATCACCCAATCTTGAGAAACCAAATAACAACCAAGAACTTTTCAATCCTCCCATAGTTACGATGGACGATGAAGGAACCCTTGCTCAATTGCTCGAAGCACCCACCGAGGGTTACGAAGATGCGATCGTTGTTCCCGAAATTACTGCGAACAACTTTAAAATCAAGCATGGTCTACTTAATCTCGTTCAAACGATAAAGAAGACCCACATGCTCACATCAGATATTTCAACAAGATCACTTCTACGATGAAGTTCCCAAACGTCCCGAATACGGCGGTTAAGCTTATGCTTTTCCCATTTACCCTCGAGGGAGCAGCCAGGAGTTCAAAATATACCTTAAAGTTTTCACAAATCATTTTTCTTTTGATATTAAGCTGATTTGGTCCTAGATTATTAAGAACAGATTGCTAAATAACAAAGTAGAATACTTATAAACAGATTTTAGTCAAGCATAAGCACTAATAAGCAGTTCTGCAGTAAATACGAAAGATAAGAAAAAGGGAAACTTACAACACCCTTGCTCAAAACAGGGCTAAACCAAGAATCTACAAGCTCTAGCTTGCATAAAACAAGCTAGTAGTGTCCATAAGCCCATCCAGAATTGGCTTATCATCCATAGAATAAGCTGTGGTATATTTGAGAGTGATTTTCTCTTTAACTACTTAACTTTTTATATTTACTTAATTAAAGCAGCTTGTAAACAAGCTGTAGGGAGAATCTTGTTTCGAAATTTATTAACAAATTCTTCCCTCCCTCTAAAACAACAAATCTTCGAAATGAAATCATAAGATTTCAACAAAAATTCGATGAAACATTTTACGAGGCATGGGACCGATTCAATGATCTTCTTAGGGGATGCCCGCATCATGGGTTTTCAGAATTGCATCAACTCGATACATTCTATAATTCCCTAAATTCGAATGATCAAGATTCATTGAACTCCGCTATGGGTGGTAACTTTCTGGATAAAATGTGATTACATAGTTTTGTATACCTATAAAATATAATATTTTAAAAGAGCAATCAAGAAGATTACCAAGTTACCCTTGATAAAATTCACTCTCAAAAATATATATAATATAATATAAAATACGTATATCAAACC
>BQNB010006492.1:63748-95183 GCA_026074375.1 Tanacetum coccineum | reverse complement strand
AGGGATCAAGGAATATTGTCTTAGTCACCTTGTTGTCCGAATGGTTTACTTAGAAACGATATCGTGAAGTTTAAACGTACTCTAAATGTTTTATCGTGTGTGCCCCCAATAGGCTCACACACTTCTAGTTGTGTATGCTAATCCAACTACCATTCAATCCAACAGCTTGCACACACTTGAACTGGTGCGACTATCGATACAACCTTAACGGGTCGTATCAACTGGTGTTTTCATTGAGAGGTGGTGTCCGGCCTTCCGGAGGAGTTTCAAGAGGGAGATATGGTTGATGCAGTATCAAGAGTTGGAGCAGAAAAGTTTAGGATATTGGAAGGAGTTAGATTAGGAATCGAAAGATAAGAAGGTGGAAAGAGATGCTGAAAAAGAAGGAGAACCAAATATCTTGGCAACATTTGGCAGCGATCGGGGTATAATAATCTTGGATCCCGGAATCAATTTTTTCTAGACAACACCTTTAGGACAAGGTGGATTTTGAAAGAGTGGGAGTGATACGCTTATGGTTGATGAGGGACGACTGCCGTGACATGGCGTGTTGTATAACTATCATAGTTTATTTATTATGTTTTATTAAGATAAGTATTAGAGTCATTGTTTAGGATATGTGTTTGAGTCATGTTAGGATAAGTCTTGTGTTTGCGAGAGTTATCTCATAAACTAGTATTTAAGGTGTTATAATGTTATGAATGAGTGAAGTTTAAAAGATCAATAAATATCCCGTCTTCTTCTTCTCTTCTGCTTAAGGAGCTTGCACACACTTGAAGTGGTGCTACTATCCGTATCATATTATAACCAAAAAGTTTAAGTACAATAGAATGTGACCGAATGTTGCATTAACCTCGAGCTCAAGTGCTTGAAAACCAAGAGAAATTAAGAAAAAAAAACTCAACGTGTTTACGACATTCCGTAAACATGAAATCTAGCAAAACTTTGCTTACATATAAGAACAAGAGACATAATCTAATTAGCATCGCAAATAGGCGTGTTTTCCGTTGCGACATTGGTTGTTTCAAGGGGGTTACAGTTTCATTATTAACCTCCTCAACTTCACTATATGCATCCCTATTATCTTCTCCTTTGCCTTTATTCATGCTGTTAGTTTTCAGGATCCCCATATCAAACACATGATCTGTTAGTTTATGGACGTAAAAATAATAGTTGTGTGTTAGGATCGAACTCAAGATCACGGGATTGCACTCACTACAAGTTAACGATTAATAAATATAATTTATTTATTGATTTTACACGTAAATAGTTAATGATCGTTAAGTGTTTAATGGAAATGACTAACGACTAAACAAGAAGGACTAAAAGAGAAATTGGAGATCAATGGAATGATCTAGGACTCCTATGAGGAGGCCGGCTACTAGAGTTTGTGTTGGAGTAGGATTAGCTTCAAGTTTGAAGCATTATCCTAATAGAACTCTAACCCTAATTTTACCCTATAAATACCAAAGGGTTTTTTAAGGAAAAATATACTTGGGAAAAAGCCAAAAATCACTTCTCTTTTGTCTTCAATATATTCGGCTGAATAGTATTAACATACTAACCCGAATTAATTTCTTGTTTACCGGTTTACGTGATTAACGAGCTAGTTCTTGGTTAACTTGGTAATAGCGTGTGTACAAGACGGTGATTCAATCTTCCTTTAGATTGTTCTTGGAGTTTATTGATTCTTGTTCTTGCTAGAATCAAAAGGTATGTAACCCTAATCTTGGTTAATTATTTATGCATGTTAATTGATCCTAATTGCTTCCGCTATATTTATACTTTGATGTTATAATTATAAATTGTTATGAATGTATAATTCCAACACATGCCTCTTTTTTGTTTCTACTATCTGTTGCATCGAGGGATGTTAGAAACTTACAATGCTAGCTATAATCCAAGTAAGTAACCTTTGCTCTTCTTTCTCGTTGGTGGTGGAAAAATTCGGTGAGATAAAACACTTTGGAACTCGGTGATTATTAGTATCCATGGTTACTTAGTTGGTACTAATTCTCATGATTATGTGTCAACTAATAATGGTAGCTGGAAATCTATCATTCTATTGTCAAAGCTGGGATGGAAATACATAATACGAGCTTTCATTTCTTTGAAGCTTTCGGTCGTAAGGTTGGTCAAGGGAATTAAATTTAATTTTGGACCGAACCTTTGTTGGGTAATCACGTTCTCTTGAAAAAAATTCGAGGTTGTTTGCACTTGAAATATCACAAGAATGTTGTCTTAGTTATCGATGTGCAAGTCACGATGATAACTTTCAATGGAGATGAGATTGGCGTCGACCCATCAGAAGTGGAAGGGAGTTGGCATAATTGAACAAGCTTATTGATTTACTTTTTAACTTTTGTCATGGTACATGGACAACTCAAATCGAACTTGTTTTCTGTTAAATCTACGAGAGTTGCTATTGATAAATGTGGGCTTGTCTCACCTAGTCGTCCAACTAGATGGTCTTCTCTCATTTTCTCAAAATTCTTTATTTTTGTTTGGCGTGCTGGGAGAAACCGTATCCCAACTAGAGTGGAGTTGGACCTCAAAGGTATAGACATATCTTCGATCCTATGTCTCATTTGTGACAATGATTCTAGACTACTGATCATATTCTGGCAAAATGTGATTGGGTTTCTCACTTTTGGTAAAGATTTTTTTATGGTGGGGTTTTGAAGTCATGGCGGGCTCTTCTTTTTTTTGGAAATTATTGATGTCATCAAAAACCTTAGCTCGAAAAACAAGAGGTTATTCTAAACACATCAATTTTCATGTTTTGAATATGTTATATTCTCATCATCTTGGTTGATTTGAAATGTAATAAATGAGAATATATTTGCAGCTAAAAGGTTTTTGGTAGAGGACATCTTCATCAAACTACAACATCTTTGTTTTTTGTTGGTTGAACGATAGGTGTAATTTTTTTTCATAGTTGGGTTCTTGTCTTATGGACGCATGCTATGTTTCTAGTACCCGAACTAAGTATTTTGTAATACGTCAGTCTTCTAACTCTTCGTTAGAAAGTAGCCTTATTTGAAGTTTAATATAAACAACTGTCACACCCCGTCGTAGGCGGAAACACGGGAATGCAACGTAATGATCAATCATAACACAAGATACAAAATAGAGAAAATTTAAAATGCATAAATGATAAGTGTCATGACGATCATCAACCTCAATACAACCTTGAGTGATGTCCCAAGTCAAGAACACAGTACATAGTCGCAAATTATTACAATCTTAAGCCCTCGCAGAGGTCCATACAATCTTATTCTCAATTCTCAAGAAACCAAAGCCATAACAAACATCAAAATGAAAGACATCTCAAACAAGATTCCTACGAGATTCTCTAAAAGTCTGCTACAAGCACCCCACTTTAACGATCATTAACTTCACCTGAAAATGATACTCGAAAACGTCAACAATAATGTTGGTGAGCTCGTAGGTTTATCTCAAACAGTTGGACAATTGTGATATATGACAGTGAATGTATGCAGAACAATCAAGAACTCATGACTTAGCATCCCCGCTAATCATGTACCAAGATCTAGCATCCTCGCTAGTCTTATCACCAGCGCGCATCAACGCTCTTAGGGTCGCAACCCCGATGACATACCACACATAAAGACTACCATCTGGAGTATATTAAGGGTGAAGAACCACACAGAAACATCACACAACAAAGCGTACCAACACAAATCATTCACATAGCATAAGCACATTAACTGTCCCCAAAACAAAACCACGTTTCACACAGTTCAAAAAACAGTTTAAAACACATTTGAGTATCATTTTTCCCCAAAGGAAAAATAGTAGAAAAACGGGGCTACGAGAACTCACCTCAAACAAGTCTTTAGCAACCAAATCTCAATCACACAAGCAAATACAACGACGTCCGCACACGACCTAGTCCAGTTAATGTCCCATTTTAATCATTCATCTCCAAAGCAGTTTTCAGATTTGATGCATAGGGGTCAAAATGTTTGTTGTACGGTTATCTTAAACATTTTAGTGGTGTGATGGTTGACAACTTAACTCCAAAAATACTATATCGAACTCATAACTTAGTACAGTATACTTATACTATTTACGTAGAATAGATAAGTAATATAAGTAAATATTTATAATATGTAATTATAAATATATTTCGATAAGTCCATTCGGTACACTTACTTACCATAAATATATCGTTTATACTATACGAAATGAAACGTTTATGTTCGCTAAACATTTTAGAAAAGTTTCAAGAATAATTATAATTTTCGTCTTTTAGTCGACTTATTAAAATAAAAATATAATATTATTTTATTATTAAAAAAAATTCACGGTTTAAGTAAAAATTCTAAGTATAAACTTTTTACGAAATTTCGGCATGACCTGTACGTTTATATGACGTTTTTTAAGGTTTTTAAACCTTATTTTCAAACATTTTCCAACGTTTCTACACTTTTCGACCAAATTCCAAAAATCGCATTTCACGACGTTTACCAAAATACTTCCTCAAAACGACTTTCAATATAACTTCATAAGTATTTTTCACTTCTCAAAAGTTCGCCAAACACTTAAAATGACTAGGTAAAACTTATTGGGCTTTAAGGCCCAATAAGGATTCATTATGGATTTTACATGTCCAAAATACGTTCTAAGCCCAAAACCAAAGCCCAATAGCATATATAAGCTCAAATTAACAGGTAAGTAAGTAATCCAGACTATAATAAGCCCCCCATAAGCCACGGCTTAAATGACTTATTGGGCCGTGAGTCCATAAGCTCCAAAATATATTTATTAGGCTTAAAAATAAGCTAATAAGCTACGTATCGCATTTGGTTATCACCATAAGCTATAAAAATAGTCCACAAAATACGACATACTAGGGTAATAACCAAAAATACCCTTCTTGTATCTTCCCCTTTTACCGTGAGCTATTAAGCCCAAAATAAGCTATTCGAGCTAATAAATAAGCCAATAATAAGCCATATACAAAATAAGCTACATAGCAAATATATGTTTTTCAACCATCACGACCACAATATCAAAACTAACAAAACCTTATCCTTGTTTCATTTTATTCGAAATCCAAACGCACCCTATATGTCCTTTTATAAACTTTTCGCTTTCGATTTTAAACGATCGGGTCGTACAACTAACATCTATGCATCACTAACAACCCAAAAGGACAAGTAAAAATTAAATTTGAAAGACTTACAAAAATGGTCTTCAAAACAAATTTTGACGCGAATCGGACAACCCAAACGTTGTTTAAATGCTAACCCGTGTACTAGAATAAACCCGGAAGTACCCAAACTCTCATGTTTATCAAAGTTTGAAAATAAAATGTGTGTGTGTGTGGCTTATTTCGGACGCAAGAGGAAGAGCACACAAGAGTGTGTGTTTTATTTTTTTGAAAACAAGAAAATGAAATGAGCATGTTATGAAAGATACGAAATATATGTACTCATGTTGTGACCAAAGAGCTAAAATTAAACCCCCTTGTCCCCGATACTTGTCTTATAACCGGCCAAGGCATCCAATGCCCCCGGGTGTCTTCGTTTTCGTGTCGGGATCACTTAAAAGCTCGTAAAACTCAACCGTAAATTATTTCCCAAAGTTACTTAGCATTTTTATTCACTTTAAAAATTCTTTTCCAATAACTTAGAGTATTTAATTGACATATTTCCATATTAGACCTCCCAAAAACTCATTTGGACATTAACGGACGTGTCGGGACTCGTTTTTTGGCATTTCTCGAAAATTCACGGGTCAACCACCCAAAACATAACTAACATAATAATACCTTCTAAAAAGGATTATTATACACCATATAACTATAATTCACCTCCATCTCATAAATTCACCACCGTCAACACGGTACAATATTCTAAATAACTGACAAACATCGAATAGTCAAATGACTAAATTAGAATATTCAAAACACAAAAAAGTCAAGGGTTACATTCTACCCTCCTTAAAAGAATTTCGCCCCCCGAAATTCAACTACTTATCAGCACTAAACAGATGCGGGTACTTAAGTTTTATCTGATCCTCACGTTCCCACGTGAATTCAGGTCCATGTTTCGAATTCCACCGAACCTTGACGATGGCAATTCTACTCTGCTTCAATTTCTTGAACTCTCTCTCCAAGATTTCCACAGGCTCCTCCACGAAATTCAAATTAGCATCTACTTGGATCTCATCCAAGGGAACTTGCAGTGTTGGATCAGCCAAACACTTCTTAAGGTTCGACACGTGGAACGTGTCATGAACACCGTTTAACTCCTCAGGCAAATCTAACCGATAGGCCACCGGGCCTACCTTCTCAATGATCTCAAAAGGTCCAACAAATCTAGGTGCTAATTTACTCTTCTTTCTAAAGTGTACCACACCTTTCCAAGGCGACACTTTGAGCAAGACATAGTCACCTACACTAAACTCTAGAGGTTTCCTCCTCTTATACGCATAACTTTTCTTGCGATCACGCGCAACCTTAAGTCTATCCTTAATCTGCGAGATCTTCTCAGTGGTCTCTTGCACTAACTCAGGTCCTATCAACTAACCCTCTCCAACCTCAGCCCACATAATCGGGGAACGACACTTACTACCATACAAAGTCTCAAACGGCGCACATTTCACACTAGAATGATAACTATTGTTATATGAAAACTCAACTAACGAAAGATTAACATCCCAACTTCCCCTGAAGTCTAGGACGCACGCTCTAAGCATGTCTTTCAAAGTCTGAATTGTAAGCTCACTCTGACCATCGGTCTGAGGATGGTAAGCCGTACTCATGTCTAACCTGGTTCCTAATACCTCTTGCATTGACTGCCAAAACCTCAATGTGAACCGACTATCACGATCAGATATGATCGAGATCGGCACACCATGCCTAGCAACAATCTCATTCAGGTACAACCTAGCTAATCTATCCATCTTATAATCCTCACGCATGGGTAGAAAATGAGCAGACTTAGTCAATCGGTCCACAATGACCCAGATTGTGTCATGCCCACTACTAATCCTAGGCAACTTAGTCACAAAGTCCATTGCTATCCCATTCCATTTCCATTAGGGAATTTCATGTTGCTGCAGCAAGCCAGACGGCCTTTGATTCTCAGCCTTAACCTTTAAACAAGTCAAACACTTACTCACATATACAGCTATGTCCTTTTTCATACCCGACCACCAATACCCATCCCTAAAGTCATAATACATCTTATCCACTCATGGGTGTACAAAGTACTTCAACTTATTGACTTCATCCATTATCAAGGTTCTCACATCACCCTTCAAAGGGACCCATATTCGATCTAGATAATACAACGCTCCATCACTCCTAAGTTTCATCATCTCATCTATTCCTTACTGCAATCTTGCAGACTCGTCAGGCGCCTCTTTCTGAGCCGCTAGTATCCTATCCTTGATACTCGACTAAAGGGTCATATTCATAGATCTAACTCTCTTAGGTTTCACCCGCTCCTTCTTACTTAGTGCATCAGCTACTACATTCGCCTTACCAGGGTGGTAACGGATTTCACAGTCATAATCACTAAACAACTCTATCCAGCGACGTTGTCGCATATTCAACTCTTTTTGACTAAAGATATGCTGGAGACTCTTATGATCCATATATATGACACTCTTTGTCCCATACAAATAATGTCTCTAAATCTTAAGTGCAAACACAACCGCACCCAACTCCAAATCATGGGTGGTATAATTATTCTCATGAATTTTCAACTGCCTAGACGCATAGGCTATCACCTTACCTCTCTGCATCAATACACAACCTAATCCTAACCCAAACGCATCACAATACACTACAAAGTCTTTTGATCCATCGGGGAAAGCTAGAACATGTGCATTACACAACTTATCCTTCAAAGTTTGAAACGCATTCTCATGCTCCTCACCTCAATCGTAGGTCTTACTTTTCTGAGTCAAGACAGTAAGCGGCTTAGCTATCTTAGAAAAGTGCTCTATGAACCTACGGTAATACCCTGCCAATCCTAAGAATGAACGAACCTCAGACGGAGTCCTAGGGGCTTTCCAGTTCTTAACATATTCAATCTTACTAGGGTCTACATGAATATCATCTCCATTAATCACATGTCCTAGAAAGTGTACTTCTCGCAACCAGAATTTACACTTAAAAAACTTAGCATACAGTTTCTTATTCTTGAGCAATTCTAAGACTAATCCTAGGTGCATTTCATGCTCTTCCCGGGTCTTAGAATAAACCATAATATCATCAATGAACACTATCACAAACTTGTCTAGATACGGCCTACACACTCGGTTCATTAGATCCATAAATACCGCTGGTGCGTTAGTCAAACCAAAAGGCATTACTATGAACTTGAAATGTCCATAACGAGTCCTAAATGCAGTCTTTAGAATGTCATCCTCATGACTCTCAGCTGATGGTATCCGGACCTAAGGTCTATCTTAGAGAAGTATTGTAATCCTTGAAGTTGGTCAAATAAGTCGTCTATCCTAGGGAGTGGATAATGGTTCTTAATGGTCAACTTATTTAACTCTCTATAATCAATACACATCCTAAAGAATCCATCCTTTTTCTTAACAAACAATACCGGTGCTCCACAAGGCGACGAGCTTGGTCGAATGAAACCTTTGTCTTGGAGTTCCTTGAGTTGACCAGACAACTCCTCCAATTCAGAAGGTGCCAAACGATAGGGAGACTTTGCAACCGGCATCGCTCTAGGGACTAATTCAATCCGAAACTCGATTTCCCGAACATGCGGCAATCCAGATAGGTCATCCAAAAATACCTCGAGAAAATCTCTCACTACCACTATCTCTTCTTGTTTCTTCTATTTAGCCTTAGCACTTATTAATTTCCTCATCTTTTCTTTTAGTTTCTCTCCCAATACCCTAAGCACCTTGCCATCTAGTAGTGGTATCCTCACTACTTTCTCATGACAAATTATCTCAGCCTTATGGTCAGACAACCAATCCATTCCTATGATCACATCAAAGCTCCCACTTCCAAATGGTATCAAGTTAATGTCAAACACATGACCTTCTATTTGTAATTTACACCCCCTAATAACCTTATCAATCTCTACTAGCTGCCCGCTAGATATCTCAATCTCATAACTAAAACCTAAATCACTGGGCTCTATGCCTAACATAGGTATAAAGGTAGTGGAAACGAAGCTATAGTCGGCACCAGAGTCAAACAAGGTTGTGGCATAATGATCGTTTAGAGTAAACGTACCCGTCACGATGTTCAGGTCCTGGCGAGCCTCCTCTGCTACTAACATGAATGCCCTACCTCTTGCCTGATTCTCTTGATTCCTATGACCCTAACCCCCATTAACAACCACGACTTAATTCTAATGGTTCACCCTATGCCTCTGGGCCTGATTCAACCTAGGACAAACTAACTTGATATGATCGGTACAACCACACTCGTAACAGGCGCTAGCTACTGGGTTTCTAGCATTGATGGGGTTCACATTCCTATGTGCCACTCTACAATCCTTAGCAAAATGACCTGAGCGGTTACAGTTAAAACATATGCGACAAGGCGCCCCAGGTAGATGGTAAGTGCTACATGTGGTACACTTGGGTACCGTACCTGTGTTCTCTCTCCCTGTAGGGTTGATGGTTGTGGCAAAATCATTTCCAGTCCTAGTCCTTTTGTTGTTATCTTTTACATTCCTATCCTTACTAGGTTCCCCTCTATTTCCTCTCTTCTTAGGGTTCTTTTTTATTGATCCATTCCTAAGGGCCTCATCAGTCAATGTGCCAGCTATCTGCACGACCTTTTAGATGGTATTTGGCTCTGTTGCTGCCACCATTCCTCGAATTTGTGGAGAAATGCCATACACATACCTCTCAATCCTCTTACCTTTCGGGGTTACTAAGTGAGGAACTAACCTAGCTAACTCATGAAACCTATCAGTATACGCAGCATGACCAACCCCGACCATGAGGTGATTCCACAACTTAGTTTCTAACTTTTGCATCTCATTACTAGGGCAAAATTCCTCTCTAGTCAAAGTCTTAAAGTTTTCCCAAGACATACCTATAGTGGCTTCTCGACCTCGTGTATGGATTTGAGAGCTCCACCACGTGAGAGCCTTACCAACAAATGAACCAGCAGTGTACTTCACCTTCTGACTATCCCTACACCTACTCATATCCTGAACTGACTCCATCTTCTTAATCCAACGGGTATACACTATAGCACCTCCCTTACCATCATACTCCTTAGGGTTACAAGCTAAGAACTCCTTATAGGTACAACCCCTACTAACATCACCCCGGATGTTGTCATTGACGGCATTACCATTCTGATTCCTACCATTTCTTTGACCTCTACCTTGGTCACCTACTTGGGCTACAATAATAGGGAGTAAATTCTGCAACTGCTGTGCAATAATGGTGGAGAAGTTGAGAACTCCGTTAACACCATCATTCACCTCACTACCCTGACCACCTACTTGGCCACCCTGACCATCAATCCTACCATCACCCTGATCACCAGAACGACCTCTAGTCCTACCACCACTACTACTAGCTCGTCCACTCGTTCCCCCTCCTCGTGATGCGGCAGCAAGCCGGCCAACACTTCGGGTCGTCATCGTAGGCGGCATTATCTACACGATGGAGAATCATGAGCAATGTTAGGTAGGCAGAACGGTCGACACGTATAGGATAACTTAATATGCTATACTAGGCACAATACGATCCTAAGGTGTCAACACCGATTTGTGTGGACGATAATACTGAATATGCGTTAGTCGTGATACGTTTATAATTACGTTGGCCACCGTATTTATACCTGTATCCTTTCCCAGTTGTACTTAGTATTAGGCTCACATATTTCAATGATTGACTTAACTAGTACTATATACCATATAACCACATAAGCACGTATAAGCGAAACACCGCGCACATTGATCCTATGAAAACACTATATGCAGGTTCCTATGTTATAGTCTAGGCCAAACCACCTAGTTCTCTATAACCTTGGCTCTGATTACCATTCTGTCACACCCCGTCATAGGCGGAAACACGGGAATGCAACGTAATGATCAATCATAACACAAGATACAAAATAGAGAAAATCTAAAATGCATAAATGATAAGTGTCATGACGACCATCAACCTCAATACAACCTTGAGTGATGTCCCAAGTCAAGAACACAGTACATAGTCGCCAATTATTACAATCTTAAGCCCTCGCAGGGGTCCATACAATCTTATCCTCAATCCTCAAGAAACCAAATCCATAACAAACATCAAAATGCAAGACTTCTCAAACAAGATTCCTACAGGATTCTCTAAAAGTCTGCTACAAGCACCTCACTTTAACAATCATTAACTTCACCAGAAAATGATACTCGAAAACGTCAACAATAATGTTGGTGAGCTTGTAGGTTTGACTCAAAACCCAGTCGTCGTGCCAATATTTCAAACGGTTGGACAATTGTGCTATATGACAGTGAATGTATGCAGAACAATCAAGAACCCATGACTTAGTATCCCCGCTAATCATGTACCAAGACCTAGCATCCCCGCTAGTCTTATCACCAGCGCGCACCAACTCTCTTAGGGTCGCAACCCCGATGACATACCACACCTAAAGAATACCATCTGGAGTATATTAAGGGTGGAGAACCACATAGAAAAATCACACAGCAAAGCGTACCAACACATATCATTCACATAGCAGTCATAAGCACATTAATTGTCCCCAAAACAAAACTACGTTTCGCACAGTTCAGAAAACAGTTCAAAACACATTTGAGTATCATTTTCCCCCAACGGAAAAGATTTATAAAGTAGGGCTACGAGAACTCACCTCAAGCAACTGTCTCTAATAGCAAACTCAAATCACAAGCAAATGCAACGACGTCTGCACACGACCTAGTCCATTTGATGTCGCATTTTAATTTTTTATTACCAAAATCGTTTTCAGGTATGATGCATAGGGATTGGATGCTTGTTGTACGGTTATCTTAAAAGTTTTAGTGGTGTGTTGGTTGACGACTTAACTTCAAATGGTACTTTATCTCACTTCACATCTTAGTATTACATACTTATATTATTTAAGAAGAATAATTAAGTAATATAAGAAAATAAATACTTATAAGTATACTTCGATAAATCCATTCGGTACACCTAGTTACCATAAATATACCCTTTTTGCTTTATGAAATAAAACGTTGATTTATACTAAACATTTTATAAAGGTTTCAAGAAAAATTATATTTTTCATCTTTTAGTCGACGTATTAAAATAAGAATATTTTATTACTAAAAATAAAATCACGTTTAAGAAAAACTCTAAGTATAGACTTTTTACGAAATTTTGGCATGACCCGTACGTATATATGACGTTTCCCAAAGTTTTTATACCTTACTTTCAAACACTTTTCACAATTTAAACCTTTTCGACAAAACCTCAAAACCGTATTTCGCCATGTTTTCCAATTCATATTTCCCCCAAAACAACCTTCAAATACATTTCATAATCACATCTCACCTTTCAAAAGTTCGCCAAAGTCCTTAAAATAACAATTTAAAGCTTATTGGGCTTTAAGGCCCAATAAGGGTCCATTAAGGTTTTTATATATCCAATATACGTTCTAAGCTCAAAACCAATGCTCATTAGTAAATATAAGTCCAATATAGTAACTAACCAAATAATCCAGACCACAATAAGCCATTAATAAGCCACTACTTGTTGATGCTTATTAGGCCGTGAGCCTACAAGCTCCAAAAATATATATATCAAACTTTAAAATAAGCTACGTATCGAATTTGGTTACCACCATAAGCTATAACAATAGTCCACAAAAATACGACATACTAGAGTAATAACCAAAAACACTTTCCTTGAGTTACCCCAAATTCTCGAGAGCCAATAAGCTCAAAATAAGCCATTCGAACCTATAGATAAGCCAAAATAAGCCATATACAAAATAAGCTACATAGCAAATATATGTTTTTCAACCATCACGACCACAATCTCAAAACTAACAAAACCCTATACCTCTTTTATGTTGGTTCGAACCCAAACCGAACCCTTTACACCATTTGCAAACTTTTTATTTTTGATTTTTTTAAACGATCAGGCCATACAACTAACATCTATGCACCATTAACTATACAAAAGGACAAGTTAAATTTAAATTTGGAAAACTTACAAAAATGATCTTCAAAATAAACTTCGACGTGAACCGGCCAACCCAAACGTTCTTTTAGTGAATACCTGAACATAGAATCAACCTGGAAGTACTTAAACTCTCATGTTTTTGATCAAATTTCAAAAATGAAGTGTGTGTTTGTGTTGGCTTAGATCGGACGCAAGAGAGGAGAGAAAGAAAGAAGAATAAAAATGATTTTTATGTGTGTGTGAAGATAATGCTTGAAATGAAATGAAAAGGAATATCTATAGTCCTTGTAAGAACATAAGCCCTAAAAATATGCCTCCTTGTCTCCAAGGGGGTTCGACCGGCCTAGAGCATCCAAGGGGGTCTCGGGCTTTTCTTTACATGTCGGGTTCACTTATTACTCAAAAACCGTGATTGTAAAATACTTCCTGAAGTTACTTAGAATTTTTCTTCACCTTAAAAATACTTTTCCAATAACTGAGAGTATTTACTTGACATATTTCCATATTAAACCTCCCAAAAACTCATTTGGACATTAACGGACGTGTCGGGACTAGTTTTGGCATTTTTCAAGAATTCACGGGTCAACCACCCGGAATATCCATAACATAATAGTACCCTCTAAAAAGGATTATTATACACAATAAACCATGAAACATCTCGAATCTCATAATTTCACTACCGTCAACACGGTACAAATTCTGAATAAACTAACAACTGTCAAATAGTCAAAGGACTAAATTAGAATATTCGAAACACAAACAGGACGATGGCAATTCAACTACTCATCAGCACTAAACAAATGTGGATACTTAAGTTTCATCTGATCTTCACGTTCCCACATGAATTCAGGCCCACGTTTCGAATTCCATCGAACCTTGACGATGGCAATTCTACTCCGCTTCAACTTCTTGAACTCTCGTTCTAAGATTTCTAAAGGTTCTTCTACAAAATTCAACTTAGCATCTACTTGGATTTCATCCAACGGCACTTGCAGTGTTAGATCATCTAAACACTTATTAAGGTTCGACACGTGGAACGTGTCATGAACACCATTCAACTCCTCAGGCAAATCTAACCGATAGGCCACTGGGCCTACCTTTTCAATAATCTCAAAAGGTCCAACAAATTTAGGTGTTAATTTCCCCTTCTTCCCAAAGCGTACCACACCTTTCCAAGGTGATACTTTGAGCAAGACATAGTCACCTACACTGAACTTTAGAGGCTTTCTCCTCTTATCGGCATAACTTTTCTGATGATCTCGCACAGCCTTAAGTCTATCCTTAATTTGCGAGATCTTCTCAGTGGTTTCTTGCACTAACTCAGGTCCTATCAAATGACCCTCTCCAACCTCTGCCCACGTAATTGGGGAACGGCATTTCCTACCATACAAAGCCTCAAACGGCGCACATCCCATACTAGAATGATAACTATTGTTATACGGAAACTCAACTAATAGAAGATGAACATCCCAACTTCCCCCGAAGTCTAGGACGGACGCTCTAAGCATGTCTTCCAAAGTCTGAATAGTACGCTCACTCTGACCGTCGGTCTGAGGGTAGTAAGCCGTACTCATGTCTAAACGGGTTCCTAATGCCTTTTGCATCGACTGCCAAAACCTCAACGTGAACCAACAATCAAGATGAGATATGATCGAGATCGGCACACCATGCCTAGAAACAATCTCATTCAAGTACAACCTAGCCAATCTAACCATCTTATAATCCTCACACATAGGTAGAAAATGAGCAGACTTAGTCAATCGGTCCACAATGACCTAGACTATATCGTGCCCATTACTAGTCCTTGGTAACTTAGTCACAAAATCCATTGCTATCCCTTCCCATTTCCATTCGAGAATCTCAGGTTGCTGGAGCAAGCCAGAAGGCCTTTGATGCTCAGCCTTAACCTTCAAACAAGTCAAATATCTACTAACATAAAAATCTATATCCTTTTTCATTCTCGGCCACCAATACCTATCTCTAAGGTCATAATACATCTTATCAGCTCCTGGGTGTACAAAGTACTTCAACTTATGGGCTTCGTCCATTATCAGGGTTCTCACATCATCCTTCAAAGGAACCCATATTCAATCCAGGTAATACAAAGCTCCATAATTACTAAGTTCAATCATTTCATCTAAACCTCTCTGCAATCCTGTAGACTCATCAAACGCCTCCTTCTAAGCCGCTAGTATCCTATCCTTGATACTCAACTGAAGGGACATATTCAAAGCTCTAACTCTCTTAGGTTTCACTCTCTCCTTCCTACTTAGTGCATCAGCTACTACATTCGCCTTACTGGGATGGTAGCGAATTTCGCAGTCATAATCACTAAAAAGCTCTATCCAGCGACGCTGTCGCATGTTCAATTCCTTTTGACTAAAGATATGTTGGACACTCTTATGATTGGTATATATGACACTCTTGGTCCTATATAAATAATGTCTCCAAATCTTAAGGGCAAATACAACCGCACCTAGTTCCAAATCATGGGTGGTGTAATTCTTCTCATGAATTTTCAACTGTCTAGATGCATAAGCTATCACTTTACCTCTTTGAATTAACACACAACCTAGTCCTAACCCGGATGCATCATAATATACCACAAAATCTTTCGGTCCATTAGGAAGAGCTAGAACAGGTGCATTACATAACTTATCCTTTAAAGTTTGAAATGGATTCTCCTGCTCCTCACCTTAGTCAAAGGTCTTACTTTTTTGAGTCAAGACAATAAACGGCTTAGCTATCTTAGAAAAGTCCTCAATGAACCTATGGTAATACCCTACCAATCCTAAGAATGAACGAACGTCAGACGGAATTCTTGGGGCTTTCCAGTTCTTAACAGCTTCAATCTTACTAGGGTCTACATGAATCCCTTCGTCATTAATCACATGAACAAGAAACTGTACTTCTCGTAACAAGAATTCACACTTAGAAAACTTAGCATACAGTTTCTCTTTCTTGAGCAATTCTAAGACTAATCCTAGGTGCATTTCATGCTCTTCCCGGGTCTTAGAATAGATTAAAATATCATCTATGAACACTATCACAAACTTGTCTAGATAAGGCCTACATACTCGGTTCATCAGATCCATGAATACCGCTGGTGCGTTAGTCAGACCAAAGGGCATTACTGTGAACTCGAAATGTCCATAACGAGTTCTAAACGCAGTCTTTGGAATGTCATCCTCATGCACTCTCAGCTGATGGTATCCGAACCTAAGGTCTATCTTAGAGAAGTACTGTGATCCTTGAAGTTGGTCAAACAGGTCGTCAATCCTAGGGAGTGGATAACGATTCTTAATGGTCAACTTATTCAATTCTCTATAATCAATACACATCCTAAAGGATCTGTCTTTTTCTTAACGAACAACACCGGTGCTCCCTAAGGCGATGAGCTTGGTCGAATGAAACCTTTGTCTTGGAGTTCCTTGAGTTGACCTGACAACTCCTCCAATTCAGAGGGTGCCAAATGATATGGAGACTTTGTAACCGGCATCGCTCCAAGGACTAACTCAGTCCGAAACTCGATTTCTTGAACAAGCGATAATACAGATAGATCATCTGTGAATACCTCGGGAAAATCTTTCACTACTACAATCTCTTCTTGTTTCTTTTCTTTAGCCTTAGCACTCATTAATTGCCTCATCTTTTCTTTATGTTTCTCTCTTAATACTCTAAGCACCTTGCCATCTAATATTGGTATCCTCACTACTTTCTCATGATAAATTATCTCAGCCTTATGGTTAGAAAACCAATCCATTCCTATGATTACATCAAAACTCCCACTTCCAAAGGGTATCAAGTTAATGTCAAACACATGACCTTCTATTTCTAATTTGCACCCCCTAATAACTTTATCAATCTTAACTAGTTGTCCGCTAGCTATCTCAATCTCATAGCTAAAACCTAAATCACTGGGCTCTATGCCTTACAGAGGTATAAAGGTAGTGGAAACAAAGCTATAGTCGACACCAGAGTCAAATAAGGTAGTGGCATAATGATCGTTTAGAGTAAACGTACCCGTCACGATGTTCAGGTCCTGGCGAGCATCCTCTGCTCCCAACATGAATGCCCTACCTCTTGCCTGATTTCCTTGGTTCCCACGCCCCTGACCCCTATTAACAGCTACGATTTGGTTCTGATGGTTTACCCCAGGCCTCTAGGCCTGATTCAACCTAGGACAAGTTGACTTGATATGATCGGTACTACCACACTCGTAACAAGGCCTAGCAACTAGGTTCCTAGCATTGACGGGGTTCACATTCCTAGGCGCCACTCTATAATCTTTAGCAAAATGACCTAGGCGGTTACAGTTGAAACAAGAGCGACAAGGTGTCTCATCTGAATGGTGATAGTTGCAGGTGGTACACTTGGGTGTCATACCCGTGTACTCTCTCCTAACAGGGTTTGCGGTTGTAGCAAAAACATTTCCAGTCCTAGTCCTTTTGTTGTCATCTCTCACATTTCTATTCTTGCTAGGTTCTCCCACATTTCTTGTCTTCTCAGGGTTCTTTTTGATGGATCCATTCCTAAGGGCTTCATCAGTCAATGTGCCAGCTATCTTCACGACCTTTTGGATAGTCTTTAGCTCTGTTGCTGCCACCATTCCTTGAATTTGTGAAGCAAAGCCATACACATACCTTTCAATCCTCTTACCTTCAGGGGTTACTAAGTGAGGCACTAACCTAGCCAACTCATGAAACCTATCAGTATACGCAGCATGGCCAGCCTTGACCATGGCGTGATTCCACAACTCAGTTTCCAACTTTTGCATCTCATTACTAGGGCAAAATTCCTCCCTAGTCAAAGTCTTAAAGTTTTCCCAAGACATACCTATAGCGGCCTCTCTTCCTCGTGTGTGGATTTGAGAATTCCACCACGTGAGAGCCTTACCAACAAATGAACCAGCAGTGTATTTCACCTTTTGATTATCCCTACACCCACTCATATCCTGAAATGACTCTATCTTCTCAATCCAACGGGTATACACTATAGCACCTCCCTTACCATCATACTCCTTATGGTTACAAGCTAAGAACTCCTTATAGGTACAACCCCTACTAACATCACCTCAGATGTTTTCATTGACGGCATCGCCGTTTTGATTCCTACCATTTCCTTGACCTCTACCTTGGTCACCTACTTGGGCTACAATAGTAGGAAGTAAATTCTGCCACTGATGTGCAATGATGGTGGAGAAGTCAGGGACTCCGTTAACACCATCATTCACCTCACTACCCTGACCACCTACTTGGCTATCTTGACCATCAATCCTACCATCACCCTGATCACCAGAACGACCTCTAGTCCTACCACCACCTCTACCGGCTCGTCCACCCGTTCCCCCTCCTCGTGATGCGACAACAGGCCGGCCAGCACTTCGAGTCGTCATTGTTGGCGGCATTATCTACACGAGGGAGAACATGGGTAATGTTAGGTAGGTGGAACGGTCAATACATATAGGATAACTTAATTTACTATACTACGCCTACTACGGTCCTAAGGTGTCAACACCGATTTGTGTGAAAGAAAATGCTATATACGCTTGAGTCGTGATACGTTTATAACTACGTTGGCCACCGTATTTATATCTGTATCCTTTCTCAGTCGTACCCAGTATTAGGCTCACCCATTTCAATGAATGACTTAACTAATGCTATACCCTATATCCATATAAGCACGTATAAGCAGAACACCATGCATATAGATCTTATAATGCAACTATATGAAGGTTCCTAGGTTATAGTCTAGGCCAAACCAGCTAGTTCTCTATAACCTTAGCTCTGATTACCATTTCTGTCACACCCTGTTAGCGGCGAAAACACGGGAATGCAACATAATGATCAATCATAACACAAGATACAAAATAGAGAAAACTAAAATGCATTAATGGAAGAGTATCATGATGACCATCAACCTAAATACCACCTTGAGTGATGTCCCATTCAAGAACACAACACATAGTCGCCATTTATTACAACCAAAAGCCCACACAGGGGTCTATACAATCTTAACTCCAAATCCTCAAGAAATGAAATTCATAACATACATCAAAAGCAAGACTCCTCAAACAAGACTCCTACGGGATTCTCTAAAAGTCTGCTACATGCTCCACAACTTATCGATCATTAACTTCACCTGAAAATGATACTCGAAAACGTCAACAATAATGTTGGTGAGCTCATAGGTTTGACCTTAAACCCAGTTGTTGTGCCAATATCTCAAACAGTTGGACAATTGTGCTATATGACAGTGAATATATGCAATCAATCACAAACCCATGACTTAGCATCCCCGCTAATCATGTACCAAGACCTAGCATCCCCGCTAGTCTTATCACCAGCGTGTACCACCGCTCTTAGGGTCACAACCCCGAATGACATACCACCCCTAAAGCCTACCAGCTGGAGCTATTTAGGGCGAAGAACCACACAAAAAGATCATACAGCATATCGTACCAACACATATTATTCACATAGCAGTCATAAGCACATTAATTGTCCCAAAAACAAAACCACTTTCGCACAGTTCAGAAAACAGTTAAAAACACATTTGAGTATCATTTTCCCCCAACGGAAAAGATTTAAAAAGTGGGGCTACGAGAACTCACCTCAAGCAACTGTCTCCAATAGCAAACTCAAATCACAAGCAAATGTAAAGACGTCCGCACACGACCTAGTCCAGTTGATGCCTCATTTTAATCTTTTATTACCAAAATCGTTTTCAGGTATGATGCATATGGATTAGATGCTTGTTGTACGGTTATCTTAAAAGTTTTAGTGGTGTGATGGTTGACGGGTTAACTTCAAATGATACTATATCTCACTTCACATCTTAGTATAACATACTTATATTATTTAAGAAGAATAACTAAGTAATATAAGAAAATAAATACTTATAAGTATACTTCGATAAATCTATTCGGTACACCTAGTTACCATAAATATACCCTTTATGCTATACGAAATGAAACGTTGATTTATACTAAACATTTTAGAAAGGTTTCGAGAAAAATTATAGTCGACGTATTAAAATAATAATATTTTATTACTAAAAATAAAATCACGTTTTAAGAAAAACTCTAAGTATAGACTTTTTACGAAATTTCGGCATGACCCGTACGTATATATGACGTTTCCCAGAGTTTTTATACCTTACTTTCAAACACTTTTCACAATTTAACCCTTTTTGACAAAACCTCAAAACCGTATTTCGCCACGTTTTTCAATTCATATTTCCCTCAAAACAACCTTCAAAACATTTCATGATCACATCTCACCTTTTAAAAGTTCGCCAAAATCCTTAAAACAACAATTTAAAGCTTATTGGGCTTTAAGGCCCAATAAGGGTCCATTAAGGTTTTTATATATCCAATATATGTTCTAAGCTCAAAACCAAGGCTAATTAGTAAACATAATTCCAATATAGTAAGTAACCAAATAATCCGGACCACAAATAAGCCATCAATAAGCCACGGCTTGCTGATGCTTATTAGGCCGTGAGCCCACAAGTTCCAAAAATATATATATCAAGCTTAAAAATATGCTAATAAGCAACGTATCGTATTTGGTTACCACCATAAGCTATAATAATAGTCCTCAAAAATACGACATACTAGAGTAATAACCAAAAACACTTTCCTTATGTTACCCCTAATTCTCGAGAGCCAATAAGCTCAAAATAAGCCATTCGAACCTATTGATAAGCCAAAATAAGCCATATACAAAATAAGCTACATAGCAAATATATGTTTTTCAACCATCACGACCACAATATCAAAACTAACAAAACCCTATGCCTCTTTTATGTTGGTTCGAACCCAAACCGAACCCTATACACCATTTGCAAACTTTTTGTTTTCGTTTTTTTTAAACGATCGGGCCGTACAACTTACATCTATGCACCATGAACTATACAAAAGGACAAGTTAAATTTAAATTTGGAAAACTTACAAAAATGATCTTAAAAATAAACTTCAACATGAACCGGACCACCCAAACGTTGTTTTAATGAATACCCGAACACTAGAATCAACCCGGAAGTACTTAAACTCTCATGTTTTTGATCAAATTTCAAAAATAAAGTGTGTGTTTGTGTTGGCTTAGATCTGACGCAAGAGAGGAGAGAAAGAGAGAAGAATAAAAATGATTTTTGTGTGTGTGTGAAGATAATGCTTGAAATGAAATGAAAAAGAATATATATAGTCATTTTAAAAACATAAGCCTTAAAAATATGTCTCCTTGTCTCCAAGGGGGTTCGATCGGCCTAGAGCATATCCAAGGGGGTCTCGGGCTTTTCGTGTCGGGTTCACTTATTACTCAAAAACCGTGATTGTAAAATACTTCCCGAAGTTACTTAGCATTTTTATTCACCTTAAAAATACTTTTCCAATAACTTAGAGTATTTACTTGACATATTTCCATATTAAACCTCCCAAAAACTCATTTGGACATTAACGAACGTGTCGGGACTCGTTTTCGGCATTTTTCAAGAATTCACGAGTCAACCACCCGGAACATCCATAACATAATAATACCTTCTAAAAAGGATTATTATACACAATAAACCATGAAACATCTCGAATCTCATAATTTCACTACCGTCAACACGGTACAAATTCTGAATAAACTGACAACCGTCAAATAGTCAAAGGACTAAATTAGAATATTCAAAACACAAACAGGACAAGGGTCACAGTATGTAAGCTTGAAAGAGTAATGTACGGATAAGGTTATTAATGGTGCGAAGCATACGCTCAGATTTGCCATTCTGTTGCGAAGTACGATGGCAAGAAAACCGAAATTGTATGCCATTTTGGCAGAAAAGGTCAAGGAAACGGATGTTGTCATATTCACCTCCATGGTCACACTGCAAAGCCTTGATGTCGACATTAAATTGTTTGTTGACATAAGCACGAAAAGCAACAAAATTATCAAACAAATCAGATTTTTTATGCAAAGGGTAGACCCAAACAAAGTGCGAAAAATGACCTAAGAATATAGCATAATATCTAATTCCTCTTTCACTCGGAATCGGTGATGTCCATATATCCGAGTGGATAATTTCAAACACGGACTTAACAGAAGACTGAGAACTATGAAATGGAAGCTTAACATGTTTACCTAATTGACACGCATGACACAAAGTGGACAACTTTGATTTATTACATGAAATTAAATTGCTTGACTCTAAACGACAAAGCACATCGTCCCCGAGATGACCGAGGCGTCTGTGCCATGTAGTGGAACTAAATGAAAGCAAAACAATTAGAGTTTGTAACGGAGGTTGTTCAGTGACCGGGTAAAGGTCGCTCGTACTATCACAACGCAGAAGAATCTTTTGGGTCTGGTAATCCTTTATAGAAAAACCATAAGCATCAAATTCAACAGAAACATCATTGTCACGGGTAAATTTACGAAAAGAAATTAAATTCTTAATGATGTGAGGTGTGACAAGAATATGATTCAGTTGAAGAGGCTTATAAGATGTATGCAAGAAGCTATGTCCGGTATGAGTGACAGGAATAGAGTTACCATTGCCAACAAATACAGATGGATAGATGCTCGAATTACTAAAGGAAGTTAGTATACCTGTATTGTCTGCCAAGTGAGAAGATGCTCCAGTGACCATGTTCCAAGAGGGACTTTGAGGAGTCATAGATTGAAATGCTTGCGGAGGCATGGTAGTTTGAGACTGAAAAACATTCGGCATGTATGCATAATTCTCGAGAACATAAGAGTCATTGCCTTGGGGATATATAAACTGTTGCGGGCTAGCAAGCTGATATATGTGTTGCGGAGCTGATAACTGTTGGGCCTGGTGATGTGTAGGTGGGCCTTGGCCCGCTTGTAAACAAAAATAGGGTACTAGTGATTGGGCCACATGAGCACTTGGACTTGAAAAATATGTAAATACCTGATGGGCCATAGGATAATGACAGCGAGCCCAATTTGTGCAGGAAAACCAAAAAGCGGCAACTGAATAACAAAAACAGTCTAATAGCAACAACTATGTGACGGCGGCCAAATAGCAATAGGCCAATAATTATTAAATAAAAAAACAAGCAAGCAATTTGCGGCAGCAAGCAGATGGATTTATTTGAGATTTTGACTTGATTCACGCAATATGTACTGGAAAATAAGCATGCAAGCAATCTTTAAATATTCATGGGATCTAGCTTTGGATGTTATGGGGTAATGATAACAAGTATGCAAGCAGCAGAAGCAATAGTGTTTTGAAGCGTGGTTAAAAAAAATTGGGATTTTTGGTTAGGATTTAATTGTTGGAGAGGCTCTGATTAGCATATTGAATGTTTATTTTCCCATGATCTTTATCCATTCACAATCCATCTTTATATACACATGAGACCTCAGACTATCTAAGGAAACTACCGACTGTAAATGGATATGCCCAAATCAATTATCTAATACAGCACATGATAATCCTTATCTAATCACGAATGAGTCAGCCTCTTGACAATCCTTATCTAATCACGAATGACACAGCTAATACTTTTAATATGCTATTTTTTTCTGTAAGGTGTAGTCTGTAGTGTTTACACTAGTTATTAGTGTGTAGGGTGTGTATTCGGGAAAAGGCAAAAGATTCTTGCCATGTCAGCGGGAAAAAGAAAATTACCACTCCCTATATTGAGGCAAAAAGGAAACATTTATTTTTGGGAGAGTTGAGTCCCGAGACTTTAAGGAGAGAGACAAAATACTTTTGATGAGAGAGATTATATTTTATTGGTTGTGTTGTGTGTGTATTTGTATTTTAGAGGTATTTTTAATTGATAAAAATTAAAAAAAGTTAGCTAGAGAGAGCGCAGCAATGGTTAAAGGAAAGTTGAAGGAAAAAATTAAGGGAGAGTTTATTGATGATGTGGAGTTGCTGTGGCGAGAGAAAACCCTCAACCACACCCTCCACCCACTGTACGCATTTTTTTTAAATATATTATTGTACGTGCTTCACTTATGCTACATTTGGATACATGAATTATGGGTTAACACAAATAACTATTGTATTGATTAGGTGAAGCGGGCCGCCTAAGTAACCTTGTATGTTGGTAAAGAAAAATAAGTTACTCTGTATGTTATAAGCTTAAGTATGCAATACGAATAGGGGTGTCAAACGGGTTATCGGGTCGGGTTAGAGGGCTTATCGGGTCTGGTCTATCGAGTTTTGAAAAAATAAAACCTAACCCGCAACCCGACCCGATAAGGTATCGGGTCTATCGGGTTGCGGGTTGTCGGGTTGGGTTTATCGGGCTGCGTGCTAATATCATCCCACAATTTACTTCCTATACTAAAATAACACCCACAACTTAGGGTGCTGAAAGGCATTTTAAAACTGTTGTTTGGTATCCTACTTCTGCATTAAATATTGGGAGTCATTACTAAAATCACAATCCTAAGCTTACTATTAAGGTTTCTCTCTCTTATATATGGTCCACCACATAAATATTTTTTTAATTCAAAAAATGAGAGTAATATATGTGGGTTTTTATATTATATAATTATTATATATATTAAAAAATGTATTTATTAATAAAAAAATATATTTTCTCTTTTTTATATCAAATCCAAATTCTAATCAAAATTTATATATAAATTCAAATCCTAATCTTAAACTCGTCTACAAACCAAACGAACCCTTAATTGACTTATGTATCAACCAATTTAGCATTAGTGTTTTGTCTGCTTCAATAAATAAAGAATAAAGAAAACAAGTATATTATAAAATATAAACACATATTTATAATGGATTTTTAGTCAGTAGGCATGTAATTATTTGCCTCTTTGCCTCATGTAGCACCAAACCAAAATAAAAAAAACGAGTTACTGATGCAAACTGGCAAAGCACCATAACAAAATTTGAACATATACTTAACCATATCTATCGTGGCATGCTAAGTAATTAAGAACAACGACTAATAAATTACATAAAAGAGATTTACTTCAAAAACTACAGAATTTTTAATGAGTTATTATAGCTTATCGGGTTTATCCGCTATCGGGTTGACCCGATAAGCTAAGTTGGACCCGAATCAACCCGACCCTATAAACCCGATAAGCTAAGTTGGACCCGATCAACCAATTAATTAACTCGTTCTCGTACTCGTTCTAGCTAATTTTCTTATTTGGTCTGTTAAAGAGCATAACTCAAATTTAGAAATGTTGTATAAACGAGTCGATGTTGTATGGTACCTCTGAAAGATATACAAATCATTAGGATAACAGCAATTACAAACTAATTAAAATGATCACTACAACAATTATACTAAACTAACCGTTCATGATCCAGCATACATATAATACTGAACCAATTCTTGTTGGAAACAAGATAAGATGATCAAAATTAGCTACAAATTGGGCAATGCACCAATCCATTCTCATTACAATCACCACATCGAACCACTGCCCTATTCCGTCGTATTTCTACACTTACATCCTTCCAATCCACCACCATTTTACAGCTCCCGTTACAGCGAAAACATGGCAAAAATCTAACACCACCGCAACCTTCACACACGTACCCACATTTCGATTTAGGCAAACCTTCTAGCAATCGTCCCAAACTCCCATCTTCCATTGCTTTCACAACCTCATCGGCTCCACCAACGTATCTACCCTTAACAAACACTCTTGGTGGCACCAATTCGGCAATATCTTTATCCTTCAAAAGCTCCCTTAGTTCTTCTTTGAACCCTTGATCCATGGATATATCTCTCTCACAAATAGCCACCGCGTATCCTTCCATTAATGTCCTTACAGTGTTGCAAGCCTCAAATGTCTTGCGTACTCCTCTTAATGTCGTGGTATACACCACTACCTTGTTTTCACCTCTAGGCGGGCAAAGATTTCCAAATTCATCTTGCGAAAACTCTTTACGTGTTTTCGGTTTTAAAAAGATTGGATTTACATGATCAAGATGTGATCGTTCTTGAACACTTGGATTTTTATGATCAACATTTGATTTTTCTTGCGAGACTGGATTTTTTATGGTTTGAAGCCTAAAGCTTTCGATGGTGGAATCAAGACCTGCCATGAGTTCCCACGAGTTGATAACTTCGGGTGTTGGTTCAGACTTAGGTTCGGGCTCAGGCTCTGGTGTTTCAAAGATTGAGCGAAGGGTTGGGGAGATGGTTGTTTTCATTTTTGTGGAAGATGGATCGAGTGTCAAGAGGCCGTAAGTGGTGGAAGTGAGCGAGACAATATGGTGGCCAAATGCGGAGCTGCCAAATTTGGTGAGATCGTCATCGTTGTTTAGGAGATGTGATGATGCACAACCCATCTAGGAATGTTTTGAAATTCTGGTTTGGTGAGTAATGAAGACTTAAAAAGATGGGTAAAACTTAAAGGTGGTTGGTGCATAGTGAGTTCAATTTCAAATATAGCATTATTGGTTTGCTTTTAGCGCCCATATTGAATTTTGAATGTCATGATAAAAAGTGGACTATGCATCATGCTTTCGGTCTTTAAGTCAAGTGGCTTTTTGGAAAGCCAAAAGGATGAAATAGCTGGCATACCAAGACCCGATTGAAATAAATTTCATCAATCAGTATATGAAAACACGAGACAAATACCGCGCAAAACGACTGTATATTGCGGCAAATAATTATAATTTACGAGATCGATCGTGATTCTGGTTTGACCTTTGATGAAAAATGTGTATTTTTTAAAATACAAAGTGTGTGTTTTTTAAAATTAATATAGTGTATGTTTTTGAAAAGTTATCAAATTTAGAATTGATAAAGTTCAAGATATATTAAGATAATTAATTAAGAGTAATTTAGGCAAAACATTAATTCAAGTTTTTCCACATTCAAGAAAAAAGAATAAACCCTTTATATATAGTATAGATATTCTATCAAAGTAGTTTATGAGTGTGTTTGCGATTACTTATTTTATCTTATTTCTGCTTAAAAATAAGTACAAATATTCAAAACATTGATTGGGTTTACTTATCATGAGCATGTTAAAAATTGACACATATTTTCATAAAGAAAATAAAGATGTCGATTTTGAGCAAATGCTACAAGCCTACAATATGCTATAAAATTAACGCAATTTAACCTACCAAATTCATGATAATAACAACCAACATAGGCAAACCTCATTCATCATCCTCATGATATGATCTTGAAATCGAAGATCTTAAGCCTCCAAAGATCCACACATTCTATGACACTCTTCCTGTACACAACTCATTCTATCCTTGAACATGTTCCGGATGACGCTCAACTCAAACATATTGAGGTTGGGAATGAATTTAAAGAGGTCAATGGTAACATCAAACGGGGTTTCAGGCATACTGCAAGGGTTGTCGGACGCATTGAGCATCAATTGGAGTCCATTACTTCTAAGGTCCTTTACAAGACAGTCTATGAGAACCTCAACCCTAAACTTAAAATAGACAACTCCTGAAGTCCCTTGCTACATCTTCTGCATCCTTGGCATGGTCCACTTGCTCTAGGCTCTCCAATATTAAATCCTTTCAGGATGCTATAGCTTTAGACATTGCATACATCATGGTGAGATTTCAGGACATGCTCAAGCTTATTCATTTGGCAGTTTCACCTGGTGGTTCATCAGCCCCTAGCTATTTGACCTTATAGTAACTGTTGTGGGGGAGAAGCCATCTGGGGTTGTCTTTGAGAAACCCCTAACCACCACCTACATCAGAGAACAACTCTTTATTTTTTGAGAGTCCATGTCTATCAGAACTCGCTCCACTAAGCCTAACCCCAAGGCAATGGTAATCTATCAAGATCTCTCCTCAACACTTGAGAGGGAGAAAGTGTGGGAATATGAAGTTCCCGAACCTATCTCATCCTTCAAGACATATAACTTGATGATATCCCATCCCCCTCAACTGCACAAGTAAAGGAAAGAAGAAGTTTTTTAAGGTTGAAGATATCAAGCTTTCTTAATCCGAAGAGGTTGTGGAACCCATCCCTCAAACCATCATTGGTCAATCCTCACCAGGCCCCGAATTGATTGAATACCAATTAAACACTTAGGTAATCATAAATGTTACATAGATAGAGCTCAGTGAGCTTCTTGAGACTAAGGACTGCTTCTACCAAAGAAATTACCAAGGTAGCTCATGACGAAGTTAAGACAACTAGGCAAGTTGTCAAAAGAACGAGAGAATTCAAACATATTCAACTTCAAGAGCTCAAGACAACTAAGGAGAAACTAAGAGAAAAGACTGCCAAGATAACTAGTGTGTGGGAAAGCTACAAGCACATGTTGAAGCTTGTTAGGAAGCTTGGAGTAATTGTTGACATCAAGATCATTCCAAACACTAAGCCACTCAAGGTAAACATTATGAGAGACAATGATGACTCCAACATCGAAGAATCCGTCGAAGTATACATGGACGATTTCTCCGTCTTTGGAAACTCTTTCGATAACTGTCTGAACAATCTGGATAAAATTATTCAACGTTGCAAAGATGCACATCTTGTCCTTAAATGAGAAAAATGTCACTTCGTGGTAAAAGAAGGAATTGTGCTTGGACACAAGGTGTCCGAAGCAGGCCTCGAAGTTGACAAAGAAAAGATCGACGTAATCTCCAAACTTCCACCCCCCACTAATATCAAAGGTGTTAGAAGTTTTCTAGGACATGCCGGTTTCTACCGAATATTCATTAAAGATTTCTAAAAAATCGCTCGTCCTCTCATCAAGTTGCTTGAAAAAGATACTCCATTCGAATTCGATGATGAATGTCACAACGCATTCAAATTGTTAAAAGAAAAGCTCACATGTGCTCATGTGATCGTAAGCCCAAATTGGAATCTCCCGTTTGAACTCATGTGTGATGCAAGTGATTTCGCAGTTGGAGCAATCTTAGGTCAAAAATATGGAAAAAACATTCACCCAATCTACTTTGCAAGCAAAACTCTCAATGTAGCTCAACAGAACTATACAATCACTTAAAAAGAACTTATGGCTGTAATCTTTGCATTTGAAAAATTCCGATCCTATCTGGTATTATCAAAGACGATCGTGCACACTGATCACTCAGCTCTTAGGCACCTATTCAAAAAACAAGATGCTAAGCCACGCCTTATTCGTTGGATACTACGCTTATAAGAATTTGATATCAAAATTAAAGACAGAAAAGGTACAGAAAACGTTGCCGCCGACCACTTATCTCAGATTGAAAATGATGAAACAAAACTTTCCTGGAAAAACTCTCATGAAAATAGACACTAGAGATGAACCATGGTTCGCAGACTTTGAAAACTATTTGGTAAGTGATATCATACCTAAAGGAATGACGTACCAGTAAAAGAACAAAATTTTCTTTGATCTCAAACACTACTTCTGGGAGGAACCCTACCTCTTCAAAGTATGTTCTGACGGTATGATCAGACGCTGTGTCTCTGGACCAGAAACCTGAACCATTTTAGATCAATGTCACCACGGACCCACCGGTGGACATTATGAACCAAATACAACCGCTAAAAAAGTCTTAGACTCAGGCTTTTACTGGCCAACCATCATCAAAGAAGCTCATACTCAAGTTCGCCTTTGCGAAGCATGTCAAAAGACAGGAAATATTTCAAAACGTGATGAGATGCCCTTAAACAGCATTCAAGTACGCAAAATTTTTGACGTATGGGGTATCGATTTCATGGGACCTTTTCTGAAATCATACAAATTCGAATACATCTTAGTCGCTGTCGACTATGTATCTAAGTGGGCCGAAGCACAAGCTCTACCAACAAACGATGCCAGAGTTGTTATTACTTTTTTGAAGAAACTATTCTGTCGTTTCGGAATGCCCAAAGCTCTCATAAGCGACCGAGGAACTCATTTCTGCAACAAGATAATGGAAAAAACCATGAAAAGATATGGAGTTAACCACCGATTCTCTACTTCGTACCACCCTCAAACGAGTGGTCAAGTTGAAAACACGAACAGAGCCCTAAAAAGAATTCTTGAAAAAACTATTAAAGATAATCCTGCTATCTAGTCAAGAAAACTTGATGATGTTCTGTGGGCTTTTCGTACTGCTTTCAAAACACCAACCGGTACAACACCGTACAAGCTCGTATACGGTAAAAACTGCCACCTGCCGTTTGAAATTGAACACCGTGCATACTGGGCCCTGAAATATTGTAACCCATATCTCATCGCTGCTGGTGAGAAAAGAATGTTCCAATTGCACGAGTTAGACGAAGTCAAACATCAAGCCTATGAAAACTCTCATCTATACAAGGCAAGAACCAAATTCTGACATGACAGGAAACTCAAGATGAGAAAAGAATTCAAACATAGAAACAAAGTGTTGCTCTTTCATTCAAAATATAAATTCAAACAGCCGAAGCTCGGATCTCTCTGGTTAGGACCATACGTAGTAAAACATCAATATCCATCCGGATATGTTTAACTATATGGAAAAGATGGTAAGACATTCATTGTTAACGGCCATCGACTAAAGCTATATCATAAAGAAAAAGATTACAATAACCAAAGGGAATCACTCACTCCCTTCTTTCCGAAAGAATGAACTCCAGAAGTAGGAGTCTAGCTCACGACTCTAATAAAAATTAAGCGCTTCTTGGGAGGCAACCCGTGCTTTAATTTAAGTGTGGAGGAGTCCCTCCTCCTCTATTTTTATTTCCTAAAAAATCAACAAAAATATTTTCTTTTTGTGTGTTTTGTGTTTACTTTTGCAAGTAATATAGCTTAAGCCTGGAAAATTATGGCGTATGCTCAAGTATAGCTCTTTCGCAGCTACATTTCTCTATGCCCCAAGAAGTACCGTTTTCTCTTAATTTTCCCTATTTTCCAGTTTATCAGTTATCACATTGAGGGCAATGTTCAACTTAAGTGTGGAGGAGAGCCAAATAGGAAAAATTAATCATATCTCTCAATGTTTGCCCTGCAAAAAAAATTATTTTCAACTGATATTTTATGAAAATCTATAAAAAATATATATTTGCTTTTCTTTTAAATATAAAATATGCTCTTAGTAAGGCAAGTCCAACCGGATGGACACTATAACTAGCACAAAACCAGTCCACTAAATTGTAAGAATTTAAAGCCTTAAAAGAATTTGGGTATCCACCTTTGGTACCTAAGATAATTGATGCCTTTAGCTTGTTCGAGTTAAGATTTGAATGCAATTGCAAGTGTCTCATCCATCATTACGGCTGTGTATTTGTAATGTATCTCCTTTTCTGGAGCAATGGTATTGGTTGAAAATTATATACTAGCGAGCCGATATTTAGTAGCTATAGAACTTGTGCTTGATCATCATT